>WEIS01070609.1:191-31623 GCA_013389965.1 Todus mexicanus
GGGGAGCCGGGCGCAGCCTCCATCCTAACGGGACCGGCATGGGGCTGCCGAGCCGCCGCTGACCCGCACAGCCCCGCCCCGCCGCCGCTCGCAGGTAGGGCCGGGGCTGCGGCAGCGCCTGGGGGGAGCCGGGGAGGGGAGGAAACAGGGAGGGAAGCGGCGCTGCTGCCGTGCTCCGGCAGCCGGGGCAGCCCCTCGGCCTGGGCAGCCGCAGCCGAGGCTGGGCCGGTGCAGAGGGGCTCGGTTCAGAGCTCCCTGCCCGGGTACGGAGCAGATCCCGGAGCCCTGAGCCCGGCTCTGCAGCTCCTGGTGTTGGGGTCACCCACCTGGGGGGCTCCCCCAGAGCCTCCCCGAGCAGCGGCTCTGCTCCAACTTTGCTTTGCTTTCTTTTTTTGCTGCCCCCCCGGCGCTGGAGGCGCCGCTGCGAGGGATGTTCCGCGTTATGTAAACACCCGGCGAGCGCCCATCGGGGCTTTGGCCACGGGAGAGTTTATTTTAAATAACCAAAAGCCCCGAGCAGCAGCTGGAGGGGTAGGGAAAGGGGGGTCCTGCTAATTGGGGTGCGCGGCCAAAGGTTTGGGTGTTTCCTGGGCTGCGGTAACTGGATTTCATCAGGGGAGGGTGGGCAGGGGGCACATGTGCATCCCCCATGTGGGTGGGAAGTGCCATCATTGCGAGCGAGGCGAAGGCTTCTTGGAAAAGCTCAGTTATTGCTGGTTATTCTGGGGATGGAAGGCTCCTGTGGCTCCGCCGCCTGTGCCTGTTGCTCTGTGTGCGTCGTGGAATGGTTTGGGTTGGAAGGGACCTCAGAGCTCACCTAGCGTCACCCTGCTGCTCGTGGTGTTCCCCTTTGCTACGACGGCTGGAGGCTCAGCCAGCTTTCCCACTCTGCATCAAAGCTCTTTGCCCTCCGCGGGGCTTTGGTCTGGCTCGCAATAGTTTGTGTTAAGAGGAGAGGGAAGCTCCAACAGGTGCGAGGTTTGGCTTTGCGCAGCGGTTGTCGCCTTCCAGCAGCTCGCGTGCGGCCGCTCGGCTGCAGATGGCTCGGGCTGGGCTGGTGCTACCTGCAGGGCAGGAAGGGAGGACGTGGCTAATACAATCCCTGATGAAGATTTAGTGCCTGCGAGCCCGTGCGTGTGTGCTTAGCCCTTCGTTCTCTTTATTGGCGGAGGCCGGTACCTGTGCGCCTGTGTTGTTTCTTAACTGTGCGCTTTGCTCTTTGCCTTCGAGACTCTCTTGCTGGGCTCGGAAATGTGCCTGGGATCCCTGGACCCACAAACCTGTTGAGCTTAGAGACTCGCTGCCTCAGAGCCCTGTCCAAAGGCCCGCAGCTGAAGAGCTTTCCTCGCCGGGTCCAGCTGCAGGAGCGCGATGTGAAGCCCAATGTCCATCTCTTTTCCTCGGTGGTTTCTCTGTGGCTAAGTTAATGGGCTGCCAGGCACTGGCGGGTTGGTTTGTTTGTTTGTTTGCTGAACCTCTACTTTAAGCCAATTTCCTATCACAGCAGATACTCCAGCTTCTAAATGCTCAGTGGTTTCGCCGGTGCTTGAAAGGATACCAGCATCGTGTGGTGTATGGGCTGTGGCAGAGCGTTGGGTGTCCAGTGGATGGAGAAAACCCGTGGCATCGATCGGGCTGAGGATTCTGGAGCAACAGGACGGTTGACCAAAGCAGAGTTGGCCGCTGTGGAAACCAGCGACTCGACACGATGGGAACGGGTAGTGGCTAGTGCGCCTAAACCAGAAAAGGAGTCACTGTGGAAATGAAAAACACAACTCCAGTGTTTTTTTCAAAACAATCTGTTGCAGGAGAGCTCTCGAGTAAGCTGTTGGCTGAGCTGATTGTCTGATGTGTTCTTTAAGTCGTCTCTTGTTTGTCAACAACAGGTTGTTTTTTTCTTGTGAAAATACCTTACTCCACCCCGAGCTGGAAGAGTTTCCTTGGTTGAGGTTTTCCCCCCATCTGCTTGTTCTGCGGCGTTGATTAAGCCTCGAGACGGGGAGTGATGTGCTCGCCTCTTGCAGGGGTTCGCGAATTAGGAAGGAAACAAACAGCAAGACTCACTTGGGTTGCCTTTGCAATCGCGGGGTGGAGCTTTGCTGTGGGAAATAGCCTCTGTCTCTAAGGTTTGCTGGTCCTGAGCGCTGCGGTGGGAGGGTGGAAGGGGCTCTAGGGCAGAACGCTGGAGGGACGAGCGCTTGGTTTGGGGGCTGTAGGTGTGAGTGAGAACAGCTGGATGGAGGAGGTGTGGTGGGACTGATGAACGGGGGGTGTGGGGGTGGAGACGACAGCTATGGCCTCTGGTTACTAACGAGGGCTGTGTTGGGATCTTAAGGCACCGTCCGTCCTCTCGCATCACCTCAACAAAGCCGCGTTTGTGTGGGGCGGGTTGGAAAGGGGAAGATGAAGTTCAGGTGAAGACCCTGGCCCTGGAGTGCTGGCTGCTCACAGGTGCTGCCGCAGGTTAGCGCGAGGCTCGCCAGCTCTGCAGCCTCTCTCTTGTGCTCTTGGTGTGACTGTGTGGTGGTAACTTGTAATGCTGCTTCAGCGCGGCCTGTACAACGTGAGAAGATGGCCAGTCGCCTGTGAAAGCGGCAACTTTGGGATGGATTGTGCAAGCGAGGTCCCAGCTCCTGCAGAGCTCTGTTGGTGGCAGCCCTCAATGCTGATCAAATAGCAGCTGGTGGGGTCCAGAAGCCCCTCCTGGCAGCGGGAGCTCCTTTCAGCAGCCTCCTGCCAGGTGAGCTGGTCTCTCCTGATAAATTGCTGAGAGAGATGAGCAGTGTTGAGTTGAAACATCTTTTCCAGGCTGAAACCAGGACCCAGGCACCTGGAGCCCTTGTCTTGTACCTGCCCTTGGGTGAAGCAGTGAAAGGAGCAGGTGTGGCCCGTTGTGGTGACCGTGCTGTTCCCTCGCGATGCTGCGCGTGGGAATTCTTCCGTGCTTAGCGCGCTCCTTAGGAGTGTCTGATGTGTCATGTTGCAGGGTGTACGGGGAGTCTTTGAGACGTTATTACCCCATAAATATAAGATAGTTGTAGTTGTAGGATTATGTCTTAGACGGGAGGAATCTCGAGATCCCGTGGGAGGTGGGATGAGGGTAGTGGCTCGGTAGTAGCTGGTAGACGAGCTGCTCGCTCGCCCGTGGGTGAGTGTGAGGGAAGGCAGCTTCACCAAAGCAGCTTATGGAGACCAGAGAGGTTTAGAGGTAGAAAATGGTGTGCTGCTAGAGGGTTATGTAAATGCACCGTTTCTGTCACAATGCAACCCCGGGATTAATCCGGTTTGGTAAAAATCTGCTTTATGGTACATTTCAAGTTAGTTTCTGCTGCTGCTGAGGCAGCACGTTCACTAGTTGCTGTTGCTCCGGTAGCCTGGAGCCTCTTTTCTGCCTTTTTCTGTGTGCAATAGTAGAGAAGGTGAGTGAAGAGCCACTGAGCTGGTGGCCCACGCTGGGTGCAGAAAGATACTGCTCCGCTGGGTGCTGGAAAGGAGCCTTGGAAAGCTGGTGGGCAGTATCTCGGGGCTGCTGAACCAAACCTTATCCGTGTCCAGAGCTATTCAAAATGATTCCTGGGCTCTTCCGCCGTGCATCTCCCAGAGGCTGCTGCGGGAGGCAGGATGCCAGACAGCGCGAGCTTTGATCTGGCTCAGGATTCCTCTCCGAGTTCGTTCCCAACGGGCACCACAGAAGCGCTACGGTGGTTGCTGCCTGGTCCCTGTCCTGGCGCAGGTGCCCGGTGGGTGTGGAGGCAGGACCCTCTTGCCAGGCTGCTGCAACCGCTCCTCAGCTGGGCAGAGGCAGCCGCGGGAAGCACATGTGTTAGTCTGGCTTAGAATCCTAGAATCTTTGAGGTTGGAAAAGCCCCTTGGGATCATCGAGTCCAACCCTCAACCCTGCTCTGCAAAGTTCACCCCTAAACCATCTCCCCCAACACCACATCTAAACGCCCTTTAAACACGGCCAGGCTTGGTCTGTACCTGGTGAGAAAGTACATTTCNGCCTGCTGTGGGTGTGATGTCCCCTGCTGTGGGTGTGATGTCTCCGTGTATATACATGCAAGAAACTTCTGACCACGGGAGGCCATAAAGTGGCAACTACTGAGAGGCTATAGCTTTCTGTTTTAGTTCGTGGAAGTTGTTTATTATGAAACTTCCCCAAACATTTTTGTGCCTTGACACATCTGCCTCTTCAGAAATTGAGAAACCTGCCAAGAATCTGTGAACAAAACAGCTTTGATTGTGACCCAGATCTGGCCAGTCTGCATCCCACTCCGAGAGGAGAAGTGTGGACACAGAGGCAAATAGGTACCTGAGCTGGCTGGTGGTGCTTGATCTAAAGGGTTAATTGAAAACTTCAGATTGAAATAACTCTGCAGTCCTTGGCCGCTCCCCTGTCTCTGAGGGTTAAGTAGATTCAGTTGCTAATGCTCTTTATTTTGAACCTTTGCTTCAGAAGAATGACTCATGCTTACATTCCACAAAATTACTGTTGGGGGCCAACCTGTGCGAGTTAACCTGGGAACCGGAACCCTCATCTCTGAAGGAGCCCAGCCCAGCGGGTTGTTTTTTAGATCAGCAGGGCTCAAAGTAGGTCCCTTGGCCACCAGTGGCTCTCCACACGTGTTAGTCATGTGCTGGTAGTGGCTCCTCCTCTTCAGCTGCTTGTCACAGGCACTGAGGTTTTAGCCTGCAGACCTGGGTGCCTGCTGAGGTATCTGGGAGGGGAGAACCGTGCAGCGCCTCATCCTTACCCTCGCCCTTACCCTCGTAAGGGTTGCTGCGTCTGGAAGGCGACAGAAGACCTACAAGCCTTCGATAGGAGAGGCTTTGCCTAGTGGAAGCAAAGCGTTAACGGCATTGCCGCTGGGGACCCAAGGCTACCAGGAGAGATCCAGCACAGCCTAGTCCTGGACAACGACGGCAACGACACCATGGAGGACAGAGAACCTCCACCAAGGTGCTGTATTGATGAGAGGAGAAGTGAGGGGGTGCAGGACATGGGAGGGTGAAAGTGTTGAGCGAGCAGGGTCAGAGGGAGATGCAGGCAAATGAAGGCTCATGAGACGGACAGGAGGAAAATGCTGTGGTAAATTGGGGGAGTATTGCATTTGCTGAGGAGTCTGTATCTTGTGAGGAAGGAAGCTTGGAGGCTTGATGTGAGGAATGGGGCTGTAGGAGACAGCCCGTTCTGTGGAGAAGCCTCAGCAGATATATGGCTGTGCAAAATCAAACTGGGACTGTTCTGTACCCTCGTCTCCCCTGGCCGAACTCCAGTGGGTGTTATAAACCACTTGCTCTCTTTCCCCATGACATTGGTTGCCCTGGTTCTTTTGGCGCGGTCCAACTCTCTCCTTGTAACAGAAATATGTGGAAAAGCATCGTGTGCTTGTAGGGGCCTCGTCCAGAGGCTGACGTCTGCGCTGCCTTCTCCCGTCAGGGTTAGAGCCAGTAAGGACGAGCTTCAGTAAGTATGAACTTCAGCCAGTGCTTGGGACTTGTAATGGGATTAAAAAGATGCTGTCGGGTCGTGCTTGGCTCGAAACAAAACATGTTACTTTTCCCCCCCCCCCCCCGACAGTGTATCTCTAATAGATTTTCTTTTTCCAGCTTTCTGCAGATGCCAGTTGATAGGATCCGTCAGTCGCGGTTCTTACATCAGCCTGATGTATAAGATACCGCTGCCAGAGCGCAACTTCTACCCAGCGTGTTCTTCCCAGTGTCTTACTTTTGACCTGAATTTTCTGTCACTAGCTCGTCTGGTTGCGCTGGCAAAAGAAAAACAACAACAACAAAAAGCAGGCGCTCTTTCTGAGGAGAAAAGGATGTCGTGCATGTTTGCTTTCCTGTATGGAGGATTTATTGAGGTTTAACTTAAAATGAGTTGGTTTAGAAGTTTCTCGCTTCTTCAACTGATTTTTGTTGCACCTAAGAAATAGTGACTTCTGAATAACTTTGTCATTGATATAGTAAAAAACCCCCCCACAATTAAAAATGATTTGCAGAGTAGCAGATAGTATAAATAGAACATAATTAGCTTGGCCATCGTCTTACTGTATGAATTTACACGCCTCTTCCAACTTCCTTCTGGAAGAGAGGGAAATGCTTGGTTAGATGTGAAATGAGAGCGAGTTTCCCCGTGGGAGGAGAGGGGCGGCGTGGCCCAGTGGATGGGGATTCAGGAGACCTGAATTCCAATCTGGGCTCCGAGTCTGACCCGCTGCGTGTCCTTGAGAAGGTCGTAGCGCTGCGCGGCTCCCTCCTGCCCCCCTTCCCCAGCCTCCATCTTGCCAGTTCACACTGCGAACTGTGGAGAAATCTGCGGCGTTCTGAGCGCGAGGAGGAGAAATACTTCCTCTGAGAAAGTGTGTGTCTCCTCTTCAATCTAACGGTTCATCAGATGACAATTTGTCGGCGTGTAGCAGGCTCCTGGACATGAAAGGTTGCAGTTAAATGGGAAACAAGATCAGGTGGTTGATAAATGTACTGTGCTGGTATTTTTTTTTTTCATGTGTAATCTCTAAAATATTACATGTGCATAAAATTAGCAGCGCTGAACCATCTCAAAACCGAATGGATCCCTGAGCTGCCAGTATGCAAGGGTGAGGATCCCAATGTTCAGAGAATCCCAGCATGGTAGGGTTGGAAGTAACCTCTGGAGCTGCTCTGGTGCCACCCCCCTGCTCCAGCAGGGTCACCCCGAGCAGGGGGCCCAGCATCGCAGTGTCCAGGCGCGCTTGGAATCTCTGCACACAAGGAGACTCCACAACCTCTCTGGGCAGCCTGGGCCAGGCTCCGACACCCTCCCCCCAAACAAGTTGCTCCTCCTGCTCAGCTGCAACCTCCTGGCTTCCAGTTGGTGCCCGCTGCCCCTTGTCCTGGCGCTGGGCACCCCTGAGCAGAGTCTGGCCCCAGCCTCTTGCCCCGTGCCCTTTGGGTATTTCCAGACAGCGTGGCTGCGGGTCCCCTGTGGTGTTTTCCACGTTCTACAAACCGTGTTGGTGGTGGAGAAACTGCAGGATTTCGCTCTGCTGTGGCCTTGGTGCTCAGCTGAGTGAACGGCCTTCCCTGCGTGAGCACGGATCCTGCCTGTGCTCCGTGGCCCAAAATCCCTGGTGTTTGCCTTTCCCTGCTCTGTGCAAAGAGCTCCTTTTTAGATTTGCTAAGTCAGAAGCTTTGCAGATGACAGCGCTTCGTCCTGCAGCCCCAGAAGAGTGATTATGCACCAGAGGATCTTTTAAATAGAGCATTTCCTCCTTGCCTTGGCTGTTGGAAGGGGATTCTTCGGAATCTTTCTCACAGCCCTCGGGGAGGAAACCTTCCGTTTTTATGGAAATATAAGAATGGGAAACGTCAGGATTTGGTTTTGTTTTTTTCAATATGGGCTGCACATGTAAAAATAGATGCAGAGCGCTGGGCGGGTGCTCCCCAAAACCATGGGAGCCATTAGGGAAACGCCAGGTAGGAGAAATGTTGGATCAAGCCTACGGGGCCACGTTTTCAGCCAAGTAATCTTGTCAAGTTTGGATTTACCAGATTATTTAAGCACTGGGCTTTTACTTCAACCAAGAGAGTCAAGGTTTGGGTGCATTTACAGAAATTGTTGACTTGCTTGGCCTAATTTATAAATATGGGCCCAGTTCCATTTGATTTGAACACTATTTTACCTGGTCTTGCGGGCTCTCAGTTGCCCAAACCTTGATGTAGCATTACCAATATCGGCTAATTCGTGGATGGTTCATCCCCTGTATGGCAGCAGCTGACGCCATTAGGCAGTCCCTTGTGTTTGCTTTTTGTTGTCCCTCCCTTCTTAAGCTCTGACCTTTTTTCAGTTAAAAAATGAAGCCAAATTCATTGCAGTGAAGTTGCCTGTCTGCAGGAAGGAGGTTGAAGCAGTGAAGTATGGTTTGATATTCTATTGTTTCCCAAACAACCTAAATAGTGAGAGAGGCTCTGATAAAGTGCCGCTCCAATTTCTGTAGCGGTACATGTAAAATTGCCAGTCGCTTATTTAATTGAGCACTAAACCACAGTGAAAATATGGTAATAGAGAACTGAATACATCATGGGACTGCAAGGCACAGCAAGGAGCTGCTTGCTTTTTTTTTTTTTCCCCCTCAAAACAAACATCATTAGAGCCATCTTAAAAAGATTAAGTAATTTGTATCCCAGTCGCTGGAAATCAAACCGTCGGCAGTAAGACATTATTTGGTCTCATTTCTTTTACAAGTAGGATTTGCAGTCGTAGGTTAAAGAATTAAAACCACACAAAGCTAAAATGTGAGACGTGGTATCAGCAAAATAGCTTCGGGTTCTTTGAGCAGCCTTTCAGCATTGGATGGGTAGAGATGAGGAATGGCAGAGTGCACAAAGCCTGGCACAGAACAGGAGGGACTTCAAAAGGGGCCTTGACTCCGCTATTCAAGGAAAGCAAAACTTCCAGCGTTGCTCTGAAGCCTGGCTTTTTCAACATCTAGATGAGTGATGGGAGAAATTAGCGCAAAATGTTTACAAAGCGATTGCATTTTCTATTCTGAGATCTCCGCAAAGCAGCTGTCTCATTAAGGTGTTTGATATTGAACAGTCAGTTTGATTTTGAAGTGTTTTCCCTGTTAATTCTGCGTTAACTGCTGTTACGAAATGTGTTTTCATGAGGAAATGGGTTGAAGTGTCTCCGTGTTGAATTTCAGTGACTGTCAAACTTAGACGGGCTTATTTAGGGCCGTCAGGCTAAGTGCATTATCTGCTCGTGCCCTAAAATATGACCAGAGCTTTTCAATCTTCCTGAAATCCAGAGGAACCAGTTACGAGGGAGGGTCTGCAGGGCTTCACCTTGGGTTCGGAGAGGAGCAGTGGTGCTGGTGGGAAAGGGCTTTGCCCAAACCCTCTCAGAGTGCTGAGTTTGTGTTTCGGGATTGGTTTTTCCCGTTGGTTTTTGGTGTATGAAATGCAGCTCGTTCTGAGGATAGGCACGAGATCATCTGTAAGTAAAATAACCAAAAGTGAACCCACAATTATGGCACTTTCTGTTCAGTCGGGAGACCAAACCCATGGTCTTGTGATAGAGATTCCTGTCCACCGAAGCAGGGCAGAGCAGGAGAGGAAAGGCCAGTCCCAAAACTTGGGGTGAAGAGGGAGTTTTCCTGGGTTTTAATTCACTGCCTGGATTTAGCTAATGCATTTTCAGATCCAGTCCCACAGAGCAAAGCTATAGACTGGGAAAATGACTTGCAAAGCAGTTCCTTGCAATTCGCGTGAAATTCCAAAGGTTTCTGTATTTATGTTTTTTTGGGGGTGGCTTCTTAAACAGAGACTTATTTTTATTTTTCTGTGCAGATAAGCTGTATATAAAACATATTTCAAGACATGAACTTTTATAGAGGTGAGGAAGTCATCACCAACAAAATTCAAAAGATCCAAGCTGCCAAGGCTTAGAAGATAACCGTAGGACGTGCTCATCTGTCGGGTAGTTTTTGATGTCCATGGGTCGATGCAGTCTGTTTCTCGATGTGCAGCCCACTTTTAGCTGATGTTTCATTTCTCGTCTTAAAAATTAAGTCTGCCAAAATGGGAACCTTCAGCTTCGTGGCAGCAGAACATTGTTTTCAAAACTCGTGTTGCTGCTGTTACCGTTGCTGCCACCTGAGTTAAGCCTCGTGATACTGGTTTGGAGAAACCTGGCTGGCTTTTGCTAGGTTTGCGTGCGGTTATAGCCATGCTGCTGTCGCTTCCTTATCGGAGAACTTCTTTAGCTTTGATTTTTCGAGTAAGCTTCCCTAGGAGGAATCTTGTTTTCCGCCAGTGTTAAGTGGAAGAGGATGGCAGTGGCCCATGGCCAGGAGACGGCCGTGTTGCGGCTGGAACGTGATGGGTTTCTTGCAGGACTCCTCTCTTTGGAGGGTGTGAGAATGCCCCCAAAGCTGGGATTGTGCCTGGCAATAATTGCGAAGGTTCTCTCAGGGCTGTCCCCTCCTCTAGCGTTAATCGATTGCTCTTGGCACTGGCGTATCTAAAATAAATAAGCGGCAGAGTAATGGTTGTATTTGTCTACGGAGCGCAATTGCTTTTCTGAGCAGCTTGATTGTGCTTTTAGCCCGAAGAGCCACGTGCTGAGAGCGTGGGTGAGAATCCTCCTGCCCTGCGCTTCAAAGGGCCTTGTGGGCATCGTGTGTCTGTGGCCAAGGGGACGCACATGGATCCCTTGGCCGACGTTTCCCAAAGGGAACCTGTTCTCCTAAGTCCCTGTGGTCCCCTGTGAACCTGGGATAAACGTGCCGAGGGTGACAGACTTTTAGTGCCTCAACTTGTGGGTTCTCCAGCTGAAGATTCCCACAGAGGCCTGATTTCAGGGATTAGCGTGGTCAGCTGAAGTAGACGGAGATGGTTTTTAAAAGCCTTTTCAAACTGGGTACCTGGAAACTTTGTCCTTGAAAACCTTCCAGATCTAATTCTTGTCTCAGATGTCCCAGCTGTTCTTCTCGTCAGAGGCGGAAAATACTCCGTTTGTGGTACCTGATTATTTAGCGTTTAATGCAAATAGTTGATTTTCTTAGGTGTCACAAATAGGAGGCTATGAAAGCAGCTTTGAAGTAAAGGAAATCGCTTTAGAAATGATTCCCTTCACTTGTAAATCTCGTGTGCGAGGAGGCCTCTTGGGTCAGTTAGTCCCTCGCTCCATCTGCCGGTTCTGCGTGTTCCTGAGCACCAGCCAACCTCGGGAACAGCATGGTTAGGGATAAATGTCAGATGGACTGACTTGGGGTATTCAGTTAGTGAAGAACGTATTGTAGAGCGATTTTTGACTGTGGGTAAATAGATATTTTACGAAGAGGCTCGTCCTGCTTGGAATAGGCAGCGTGCTTCACGAGAGTGGTGGAGCCACGCTCCATCTGAGTGTATCTCATTGCGTCAGCATTAAAAGAGTGTTCAAAAAGAATACAAGAAAAGGGTGAGTGAGGACTGTGTGCTTAAGAAAAGCCTTGGACAAAATAAGGTTAACCAGATCAACCCTTTGTAAGTGTGAGCTCCAGCAGAGCTGGTGACCAGCAGGAAGGGTGAGGAGCACGGCTCTCCAGTTTGGGATGAGGAGAGGCTGGGGTTCAGCGGTGCCGCAGGCAGCTTGCACCATCCTTGGGTCTGGTTTTAGTCAATGGTCTGAGCCGATTTATTTTAATTTTTTTTCCAAGAAAAGAACCTTCTCTAATGGAAGTCAATAATTTTGACCTTCACGTTCCCTTGGGAGCATCTGCAGTGAACATCTGCCTCTTCCAAAGGAAAGATGAAGTAGCCCAGTGAAGTCATCCCCCCCTCACACCCCGAATGGGACACCTTAAATGATGTAAAAAGGAGTGGTCTGGAAGTATCTGTGTTTCTCGTTGACTCAGATACCTCTTGCTTTGGGCTGCATTACTTTGTCTGAGCTTCGTTTTGAGGGCTTGGGAGTTTTTAGCATGACGTTTGTAGTTCGCATCCAAGTCGGGCACTGCGGAAGGCTGTATTTCTAGTGATGCTAATTCAGTCACTCAGCATATTTCGGTATGTTTTGTGGCGTATATCTTAAAATAGGTAGCGATGTTTTTCCATCCACTTATCAGGAGAGAATGGGAACGGGCTGTATAACATATGCAGTGGCTGAAGGACTTGGCATTGAACAAGCGACCTGAAGCCAAGTGGTTTGCTGCTGTATGCACAGATTTGGGTTTGAGGAGCTGAGACTTCTTTACCCTGCATACGAACTTGGCCTGGTATCTTGAGGTTTTCCTGAATTTGTTTTTAATGGTACAGGTGACACGGGGATTTACGGGCATGAGAATGTCCATAATGAGCTTTGACTTGGTAATAATAAGAACATCTTTCATTATTATTACCACCGTCACCAGTACTTTGGGGGGTGAGGCACTGGGGAGGGATCACTGTTTGCAGCTTCTCAGAAGAGAAGAGTAGCTTCAGGGTTTGTTTGCCCTTACTATCTTCATCACCTTCTAAACCTCCAGGAGTTTGTCCTTGTTGAGCTCCAGCCTTGCTTAATAAACTTGATCCTTACTCTTTGGGTAAACAAGAAAATGTCTAGTGAAAGGGAATATTTATCCCCTGTACAACGTCAGGGCCGTGCTCCGTAATGAGCATAATTTCCTGCTGCTCGCTTATCCTGGTGGCAGACCATTTAAAACTGATTTGGGTGTGATGTCGGAGAGGGTGAAGGTGTTTTCAGTTATTTTCCCTTAAATCTGGGAGCCTGGCAGGGCTGCCTTGCAGAGCAAGTCCCCCAACTTGGAAGGGCCAGGCTGCTGCCCGCTGCTTGAAACCCCGAGCACAGAATCTGCTCTGGCGTTTTGAACTTGGTGATCAAAAGGCATGGCTTAGGTGGGCCTCCAAGAAACCAGCAAATGGCCTTGGAAAAGATGTCTTTGAAAAATCTGCTCAGCTGGGCTTCTTTTTATCTAGGCTCACATTGCTTGTCTCTTCGTTGCTGTGGCGGATGGAAACTCTCTTTTCTATACTTGTTTAAATGACAGGTAGGTCCCGCATCCTGCGATCCAGGATTTGGGGCTTTAAAGAGAATAGAGGTAGTTTTTAATACCCTGGAAGTTGACAACAGCAAGTGGCTGTCTCCTCAGTGCTCTGTTCAGGCAATCTTTCTGAAAAACAGGATTAAACTATTCCTGATCTCACAGGGATTTGGCTTCCTGACACACGCATGGTTTCAAGTATTTGACTGTCAAACCCCTTAATCTTTATGTTTTTACGTGCAAAATGGGGCACATTCAGTGGGACTTCACCTAACAGTGTCTTTGGGATCGCAGCTGTAGGCAGGGGGCTGCCTCGGTGTCAAAATATTGACATGACCAAAAAATATTGATACGAATCGTCATTATTTTACGTTAGTTCCCACCAACCCCGCTCCGGCACACCGGAGGACCTCTAAAACATCCTCAAACCGACCTTTGATTCTGAATCTGGCCAAGAAATGTGTTGTATGTGGTACAGATGATGTGTGTTAACCAGGCAGCTCACTCTCCTTTCCTTCCAGAACGGTCGCTGCTCCTGGACTGCAGTGGCTGCGAGCATCCGTAGGGATGAATCCAGCTACCCTAAAGCAGTCCTGCACCCCACGGGATGCCAACAGCTGCTTGTTTTGCCCTCGTTTATTTTCCTAAGCAAGTGCTCTGACATGCTGTGTTTTCTTTGATACCTGAAATTCCACTGCAAGTACTTGTTGGGCTTTTCAAACAAATGAACAAACAAAAGCGAAGGGTCTTGTTGTTGTAACCTCCGGCAGCTTGTGCCGGGAAGTTCTGCCTGCTAAACAGTAACGTTGTGCTTTATTCTTCTAGGGGCAGTAAGCCAGAGATGACTGACAAGATGTCGAGCTTCCTTCATATTGGAGATATTTGTTCTCTCTATGCAGAGGGCTCAACAAATGGATTTATTAGCACTTTGGGGTAAGAACAGCTGTTCTCTTCTACTGAAAACATCCGTAAGAAGGACTAGCAGAACTCAGCTAGCTCTCCTGAGCCCCACTGCCAGAAGTACTGGGTGAAGCAGGGTAGCTCCATGTACAGCTCTGGCCCTGTGTTTAACAGCGGCCTAAAGCTCATGAGCCAAGCTAGATGTTGGGAGGATGGAGAGCGTAGCGCGGCTGTGGAGTGGTTTGGATGTCCTTGGTGGGGAGGAAGAAGGTTTCAAGTTAAGGTGTGGGCAGAGGGAATGAAACGCAAGCAAATGATTTTCATGTTGTTGTCTGTCCCGTGTCCATCCGTGTGTCCCGTCCTGTCCCTCCCTGCCCTTCCCAGTGAGGAACTAATAGACCCCAGCACAATCTGCTGAGTGGAGAAAACAATGTAGCGTAGGCGATGCAAGTAATTCAGAAAATAAATAAGATATATCTGTATTAAAAGAAGAGAAGCCCCGAGCCAAACCATTTACATACCACTAACTGACCACCGTGACTAGTTCTGTCCTTACAGCGTTTGAGGTTTCTCATACAAAGAAAATTGTTGTTCTCCAGTCCAAGGAGAACATGTTTTGACTCTCCAGCTTTGCCAATGGGCAGCACCTCGGAGCTGTGGTGGGAGCCGTGCCTTGCCGGCTCCTGCCCCGGCGTGCTTTCCCCCAGAGCTCCCGTGTGCTTTCTTCTGCAAGGACATCAGCACAGGTGCTCTGCAGGAGAGTGCCTCCTCTCCTATGCCTACTTCACAAAGCAGAGAGTAGCCACTCACGTAGGAAGAATTTGCAGAGAAAAGCCATGGAATTGAAATACGGCTCTGGCAAGTGACAGGGTACGTTTTATTCTGTGCGACTGCTGCCGAGGAGAAATCTCTGGGAACATCAGAAGCTGGCAGAGAAGCTGTGTACTGGTTTGGAAGACCTTGCAGGGGGCTGGCTGAGAAGCTCCAAGAGCGCATCTGCCACCTCCTTTCAGAGCAGTGAGAAATCAGAGGGAGGGAAGGTAGCATGCATGACACATTGCTGTGGGACTTCAATCCTGAATGAGTAGCGAAGCAGCAACCAGGAGGCTCGATGATGTGGTGAGTGGGCACGCACACAACATGCTCTTTCTCATTTCCAGTAGCCGTAAGGGCCTCAGGGTGGGTACAGTGACAGCCAATTTTTTGATGCCTACTGTCCAGATGCATCCGATAAATGGAGCTCCCAAGCAGGGTACAAAGCCAGCATCCTGGTAAGTCTCTTGGCAGGAAACGATGGGCTGGAATCTCATCTGAGTGACTCCAAACTAACTTGTAGGTTTAGTCCTCTAGCTATTAGGATTCTGGAAAATAAGGGGGCAGAGAAGGAAGCAGACACTGAAGATGCACCATGATCTATTATAGGAAAGAGAAGAAAATATGGGATGCTGCCAGAAAGGAAAGAAGGTATGATAAAAGCAAGGGATGTAGTAAGTAGGGTTGGTCGAATAGTATTTGGCGAATGTATTTGACAAATTTCCCAGGTACTCGTCAAATATGACACGTACACTCTGCAGTATTCCATCAGCTGTGTAACTGGCCAAATACTATCTGCTGAACACTGGCAAAATGAATTCAGCGGTACTATTACACTCGGCTATTTTTTTTTTTCCTTCCCAGTCTTGAAGCAAGTTTGGCAGTAAATGATTCCAGACCAAGTAGAAAGTTGTGATGTTATGTTGAATCCCGTACAGTGCATGATGAACATGATGGCTGTGGCTTTTGATGGCATTGCTGAGCAGATATTTTTTCACCATGGGTAGTCCTTTTAGACGTTGCAGGCCCGAAGCTCACGTATTTTGTAGGCTTGACGAGATGTTCTCATGGCAGGTCTAAAGATCCCTTAGTGTTACAAGCATCCTCTTGGATTCGATTAGTACTGTTTTAAGGTAACTGCATTATATAACGGCCACACATCTTCTGAGCCTAATTTAAGCCAGAAATCCCAATTGCTATGTGAAACATGAAATGCATTATCATCTTAATAAGCCTCCATAATCAAATTAGCTTCGTCCCATATTTAATTTAGTCTTTGTCCTGGAGAAAATTAAAGCAGCCGAGGCAAGATGCGGTGTAATTGTGCTCTATACCATGTGGAGTTTTGACAGTCTTATGTCATAACAATGTGTAATGACTTGTTCGTGTGGCTAATGAAGGTTGAGAAACAGATACCTCCATACATTCTGATGTCGTTCTAAATCTTTGAAGAATGTTCCTATTTAATATTCCCATGACATGACTGTTGCTTAATCAGGACTTTACTCTCGCTGTTTCCCAAACTCAGTGCTGTCATCATGATGATTACCGGTGTACAATATATCCGCTTTTGTGTTTTTTCACCCTGTAAAATTTTCTTTCTCCTTAGTAGTTCGGGAAGTTCCTCTTTACTTTCAATTAAATGCCAGGATGAGAGGGATATATTGCACTGAGATTATCTCTGTGTGGGATGATCAGAGTAACCCATTTCACTGGATATATTTTTTTTGGCCCTTTGTTCACTAGAAGCGGATGATTCAGCCAGCTCAAATATTAATCCTACCATTCTTGTTGGAGCACATATACGTATATATAGTACCGAATAGGGAGAAAATCCATGGGGAAAAAGCAATTTACTCTGAATGTTTGCATATGCAAATTTTAGATGCGTAGAACTGTCGAGTCCACTTAGTCTCTCTGATCTCTTAATTTTTATGCACTTCTTTATTTTCCATAATTGTTGTCTCAAGATGCTCCCTGCATGTAACCAGCCTCTGCAAGGAACAACTCTCATATTCTAGGTCTCAGTCTTTCTCAAGTTGATTCTGCATGAGAATGGACCTCTCAAACCTTTCAGACCTTGGAGTTTTACTTTCTACTTTTGTGTAGAAAGCCTCTTTGACAGATTGGTTTTAAGGGCCCAGACTGAGTCATTTGGGATCGAGTCAGGAGTGACAACGTGCTTGCTTACAGCTGTATTATCACAATTTGGAAATAGCGTTTGGTTAAAGTGCAATTCCGTGTTGATCCAAAGCCTGCCAAAGGCAGAGCTGTGGTGACAGATGCATCCTGACTATTTTCTTGGGGATTTGAATTGACCCTGTGGGGTTTTTGCCAACGTGTATTCCAAGGAAGCTCTTGGCATTCCCCGTTGGACTCTCTTGGGTTCACTTGTCCAATTCTTCTCCTTCCTGGTAGAACAGGAGGAGGTTTCTTCAATGCCTTGACTTACCTTCTCTTTACGACTGGTGAGCAGGAGGGGATATTTATGCCTGCCTTTCTCTTAGGAGGCAATTTTTGCTGTGGCAGTTACTATTGCTGCCTTTTCTTAATACGTGAGGGGTCGCAGAGTCAGCGTCCAGTTTGCGTAGCCATCGTATTTTCCTGTTTCCAACCTTCCATATAAACACGTTTTCAACGTAACTCAAATCTGTCCAAGAGGCAATAATTGTTCGGAGGCTGTCTCTCACCTAACTAGAATATGGGCTGTTCTGTCTGCACCTCAAGGAGGGGACATAAAGATGATGCGGTGTACAGGAGCAATGATGTATTTATTGTCCCGCCTATCCAGGAGCATAGCTCTGGGCAACAGTCAAAAAAATCAGCTGCATGCTTCATAGAAAGATCTGGCATAAGTTGGCATTTGGGGAATGTCTTCTGCTGAAGTGGCCACTCGGGTAAAATATTGCAAACAAATAAATGACTTTGCTTTTGCTAATGAGGATGTAAGCGATTGCGGGGGGAGAATCTCACTTCGCTTCTCGTTTCTTTGCAGCCTTGTGGATGATCGGTGTGTTGTACAGCCAGAAGCAGGTGATCTTAACAACCCACCTAAAAAATTCAGAGGTGAGTTTACTAGAGAGCTTCTTCCCCTTCTGGTCAGAAGGCACCATTCGTTCCGTGCAATCACGTGTGACTATTTTTGACCCCCGTGCTTTCTGTAGAATGTTCCAGTGGCGTCTTCTTCCATGAAGGGCATCTCATGATGAAGAGGGAGTGTGAATGTCTGTGTGAAATGAGTTGTGGGACGGAAACCCGAATGTTGTATGAAGAGGTGGAGGTGGGGTTCCTGGGTGAGGTTGGCTTTCAGATCTGACCGAACTTACAGAGTTTCATTTCTCCCTGTGCTTTCCTACGTGCCGTTTGATTACCCAGAACCAAACCTGTCTCAGAGGAGAGAAAAAATAAACAGAAGCAAATGTTTGCAGAAACTATTTTTGTTTGACCTCATTTGGTATTAACTGCGTTTGACTTTGTTTTCATTCTGCTGGGAAGCTTACGCTTAGCGATAAGAAATTAGTGCTTGCTTCTTTGCACAGTTGGGCCCGGGCTGATTCGTTTGAGAAAAATCTCCAAGAGGAAGAGAAGCACGAACTGGGATTTCGTTCTGAAAAAGCTTCTGGAGTTCTTTTCTTTTCTTTTTTTTTAATCTCTTGGTCGCATCTTTTACTGAAAGGGTAGCTCAGCCAAATATTCTAAAAATTTGATCTACCTTTTATTGCTACTCTCAGTCGTAGCAGCAACTGTTTGTCTTGTCTCTTTATTGGATGAGTCTTGTTTCCTTGGTTATGGCTTTGCTTTTGTCAGGGGCTCAGAATTACCATAATTCTATTTGGGTTTGGCCAGAACTGCAGATGATTGCCCTTGAAAATCCTTTGAAATATACCTTCTGTACTGCTAGCTTTGTTTGCTGGTGCTTGGGGTTTTTTGGGTGTACTTTTTGCCATGACATGAAGATGTCTCATACAATGAAACTTTTTACAATATTGCTGAAGTCTGAGAGTTCTTAGTGGTTTTTCTCCCATTTTGAGGATTCAAATACTGAAGAGGCAACCTGGGGAAGTTTTAGCGTTCGGTGTTAAGCTCTCCAGAAAAAGAACAATGATGTTAGATGAACTGGAGCCTTGACTCTAGGCATTTCTTGACATTAACATCGTATGAAAGAATAAAGCCAGATTTGACTCAAACCGCTGGGTGTAGAAGGAGGTGGGGGAGAGAGAAGGAAAAGAATGAGAAAAAGGCAATTCCTGCTAGCACAGTTTAGGAACTGCAAGTACAGAGAGACATTTGTCTGACATAAAACATTGCGGTGAGACATTGTAAATGTTCTCATATTACTTATAATTTATACATGGAGGAAGAATGGTGTGAACCTTTGTAGTTACTTCACTAAGGCTTTCACGGGGACGTTTATACTTAATGGTAAATGGCAACAAAAGCTGTAAAAGTGTAGCGGGCATTTCAGTTATTTATACACAGGCTTTAGAAATGTAGTCTAAGATAAAAGGCTGTCCAGGATAGACGCGTTCAGAAGCAGTAATGAAGTTTATTGCACCATCTTCAACACAAATGGAGAATAGGTTTGTTTGGGTTTTTTTGTTAGCAAGCAAAGGCACCCAGAGGCTTGTCTGGGGTGTTGCACGGGAAGCCTGTGGTAAGGTCAGGAGCTACAGCCATGTCTCTGCAACCTTGCGTGGTGGTTTTATGACACCTTGCAATAACACCACCCTTGCAAATAGGACGCAAAGTCTTCCCTAAGGTGCATTTATCCAAAGAACCGCATTTATATCTGGGATATAAAGCCAACTACGGGCGTATGGTGAATGTAATTCAGTAGTCCCAGTGTTTTTGTTTTGTCATGCCTGAGGTTTTTGTCGTGGTTGCCTTGGGCAGTGTCACAGGTAGAGCCAAGCAGTAGCACAAGACACCTTTTGTACAGGGGTGGGGACTCCTGTGGAAATGTTGTAGTGTCCTGTAAACTTTGGAGGTGGCGTCCACGTTTGCTCAGTGATTTCACCTAGTCCATCCTAGTGATCGAATTGCTGCGGTTTGAGGCCTGAGAAGCAGCGTGATCTCGATTTGAATTCAAATAGGTGCAAACCACAAGCACCAGAAGCTGACAAGTAACATTTGAAAACCTCAGAGCAGGACCAAAATGAATCGAATGGAAGTGACTTACGTTGGAGCTGCACACAGGAGTGGAAAACGCCTCTCTGCTGCACCCTGTTCTATACCTCGGTGTGAATCCTCTTTCCAACGAGCTGCGCTTTGAGGTGCCCAGATGCAGGTCAGTCAAATCTGAAGCTGCCTTCTGGGAGGAGCATTGGATGTGTGGGTTTGTGGCCAATCTCAAGGATCTCGCTTCAGGTAGTGTTTTTAAGACGTGCAACTCTGAGCTTCTCTGAGCAGATCTGTCTGCCGTGGGCAGATGTAAACCAGTTGTAAATAGAGTTTTCATGCTTAGTCAAAGTAGTGAGAGATCTAGAAACAAGATCAACTGCTTAGATACACATTCATGACTCCCAAGAAGATTCAGCATGAAGCTTAAAGCATATATGTGCGGTGGCAGAATTAATCCATCCTGCTTTTTTCTCAACCATGGGTTGTTTCGGGTTTTAAAAAGTCTTGTTACCTTGGCTACGCTTAATCAGTTGCATCTCGTGGCGGCAGCAAGGCCCTGGTCTAGAGGGTGGTGGGTTTTGTTTTCCTCTCCACTTCAGACTCTTGAAACGCAGCAGAGCTGCCACGCACAAGGCTGTGGCGCGTCCGTACCGTCCGTCTTTCTGGAGAGAGCCTCTCTCCTGCGACAGGCAGTTGACAGTGGTGCTTAGCTGCGAGGATTTGCTGTCACCAAACTCCAATAACCTGCCTGGCGTGGAAAAATAGCCCTGCCTGAGGAACGTGCATCTAAAAGCAAAGGCTTGGTAGCTGGATGAAGGTGGGTTTCGTGTGCTAGTGAGGCGCTCCTTATGAAAAGGTTGATTTCGAGGTGTTCCTGGGGGAAATTCAGCGAGGGGAGCGTGCTGGGGGTTTGGATGAACTGGATTGAACAGGATGATTTGCAGCGGCACGGCTGGAGCCGGAGATGGGAGCGATAGAGCCTTTCAGGCTGCTTGGAGGAGAACAACGTACAGAGGTGTCCTGAGGACACGAGGGCTTGCGCTGTTGACACAAGTTATGGAAAAAATAGACGAACAGATTAATCTGGTGCTGGTGGAGCCCTGAACGAGGAAGCCAAGAGTGCGATGGGATAGTGTTCAGGTAAGATTTGGAGTGCTGTGTAAAAGTATAAAGGAGGCATTAAAAGCAAAATGAATTCAGAGGGTGTATTAGATGGAAAAAACTGCAGTGCGGAAGTTGGAAAGAACTCTAAAGGAAGGTATTAACCCAGCACCCTTGAGTTACTCTGGGTGTTTATCAGTAGTTATTTCACACATTTAGTGGTGTCGTGCCTCTAGATCCTTAAAATGTTAGTTGGATCACTTGATGGTGTGAAGACTAATTTTTTGCTTCCTCCTTTCCCATCGCAGTCAGTGGTTGAGAGCACCTGGAGGCAGTGGTTTGAGGCTGGATGGTAATTGTGGTCTGTGAGATTTCAGTTGATTTTTATTTATTTTTTAGCTCTGGTTTTGAGTCCACTTTAAATATGGTGGTTTGTGTGGAGTTCTTGTCTTGAAAGTAGATTTTCTCTGGCCCTTAATGTTTTTAGCTCCAGCTAATTCAAACGTCCTCTAAAACAGCCTTGCAAAACGTGAAGGCTTAAGAGTGCAACGTCAGGGTGTTTCTGCTGAAAAACGTTAATACCAAAATTCTTGCGAAAGAGCATTTTGCTAAACTGCTCTGAATATACTGTGTACAGATGAGATTCCTGGAAAAAATCCTGGTTGTGCTAAGTCTCCAAAAAAAGAAAGAGTGTGACAGTTCCTTGGTTATCCGCACTGCTCTCAACAAGAAAAAAAAGAGAGACATTTTACGCGTTTTATAAAGGCGGATTCGCTGCTCCAATCGTGCATCTGAATAGTGACTATAAATGAACATTCTTTTAATACGCACGGGCTTGATGTGGAAAGTATGAACTGCGGCTGACCCTCCAGCCGGGCTGAAAGCACCGCTGCTTCTTTAGGAATCATTCGTACTTAAACGCGCAGGGACATAAATCAGCGCTGCAAATTCCAGGCAGACCTCGCGATAGCGGCGAAGCTGAAGCAGAGCCCCCGGGGCTGAGAGTTCTGTGCTTTAGCTGCTGCTGCTGCTGCTTCGGAGCTCTAGGAGCGACTCGGTGCCTTTGCAGAGGTTCCGTTCGGGTTGGAACGTCGCGCCGCGCTGAGCCAAATGTGTTTGCTGGATGCAAGACGCCGCTACTACAGCACAAGAGGCTGTCTGACAGCCTTCACCGGAGATGCCTCGCGGCTCCGCGCTCGGGCTGCGGATCTGCCTGCCAGCCTGAAACGCAGCGAAAAGGGCACTCACTGGGTTAATTTGTCCAGCAGCTACCTCCTTCCAGAACATTGTTTTAGTAGTTGCCGGGCAACCCTCTTTTTTTGGCAAGATGTTCAAGGAATGAACCCGTATCTTAGACTTAAAATACCCTCATGGCGAAGCAGGAGATGAGTAGTTCGAATTCTGTTTGTTCTTTTGATCCTGATCCGTACTGGATGCGCTTTCTGAGGATCGCCTTCGCAGAGCCTTCGGTGGGGGTGGCGAGGGTGGGGGCTCTGCCTTGGAACTACGCGTTCTTCTTCAATAGAAGAAACGACCTGGGCGCTGCAAAGAAGCTGTCATGTGTAAATAAAACAGTTCTTTTGATGTATTTCTCTTAAATTCACACTGTGCTCAGCACAAAGTCAACATGCTTCTCCATAATGAGAATGTTTTAAATTGGTTTTTTCCTCTCCATAGCTTTGCCACCAGTGATCTGAAGCCAGTACACTCCTGCTTTGTTTAAGATGAAGAAAAACGTGTAATTTATGCAGTACCAATAGAAGCTGTATGGTTCTGTTGCATCCATACTGGATTATTTAGCCTTATTTAGCCAACGCCAGCTTGTTTATAGTTTGGCATTAGGACTGAGATTAAGGGAATTTTCGGTCGAAGGGTCACATAGATAGTTTTCCTAAACACTTCAGAAAGACAAATTAAAACAAATACCGAGGTCCTTCTGCCTGTTAGTTTTGGAAGAATATTAGCAGCATATAGAAGACGAGCAGCACATAGGAGACGAGCAGCATATAGAAATGCATTTTGTAGGTTGTAAGGTACTTTGGTACCAAAGGACCTTAGGTATCAAGTGTTCAGCCTCAGGTGAGCGTAGCCTCCAACGGTGTTGCTCTCCAGATGTTCTCCATGCAGACCTTTCCAGATCTCCTCCGGTGAAAGCGATTATATCAGCTTAGATGGCTTTTTAAACTTTGGTGGGAAATAGTCTGAACTGAATGAATTGCTGCATCTATTAGATGAGTTGGAGTGTGTGTTCTTCAGAGAGGTGGAGGCACGTTCCTGGGATGATGGCGAGGAGAGGAGAGGTGACAGACCTGGGCTGCGTGGCCACATTCAGGCTTCTTTTTGAACATGGTGTTTCTAATGCTGGTGGAATCTTTGGGTGTATTAATTATTAATGTGCCTGGATTCCTTGAAGGAATATTTAAACTGATGTCTAAATATGGCACTTTTATCACTCTGATACCCATATAGCAGCAGCTAAAATAGCAGGATTCGTTTTTCATGCAGGAGGCAGAAGTTTTGAGAATGCCGAGTTCAAAGTTTCGCATGGTGATCTTAAGGAGAAATCCATCACTGGCAGTGAGAAAGTGACTTCTTCTCAGTTTTGAGGTGTCCAAGACAGACTAAAATGCCCTCGCGGAATACCAAAAGTAGGAAGTGGGACAACAATCACTCCTTAAAGGACTTCTCAGGTTTTCCTAAGAGCCAAATGCCGTAAAAAGAAAAAAATGTCTCTTAGCCCCTTTTCAAAATAAGGGCTAAAGTCATGGTTCAGTGCAAAACCAAAAGGAGCTCTAGGGTTGGCACGATGGAAGAGGAAAATGATAAAATACACTCTAATGCTGTGCCGGTAATTTCTTTAAAATTGAAGCGTTGGCTATTTTGTGTAGGGAGAATCTTCCAATCTTGCTGAATTAGGATCTCGTTATAATATCCAAAATATATTTTTGCTGCCTTGCTGAGGAATCCTTTAGTATGATTCCAAGTATTTATAGAACCGTACTAGAAATCTGCCAACTGCTCGTACGCATTTGAGTTCGATGCCCTTTATACGATGAAGAAAATCCTGAGCACTGTGTCTAAAATGTGAATCTTTAGCCCACTGCATCCCAAGTACAAGCAGATGTTACAGCCAGTTGTCACCGTGGCATTTAGGTATTGAAAAAAGCCACACCTGAGGAGTCAGAAGTGTTGCTTTTTCATGCAGATAAATGTGCTTTCTATCTGCTGAAGCCTGGAAAACCCCGTGAGAGAGGGAGTCCTAGGCAAGAGTTGACGCAACGCGTACATGAGCACACCCAAGCCCCCGAGCTCCCTGCAGGTTGGGCGGTCAACAACGTGCACTGCCTTTCCTGCCAGACCTTGGAGGCTTCAGAGAGATATCACAGGCACCTCATCCCAGGATGTTAATCACCACAGGCTTTGTGGTCATGCCGGGATCATCAGTGCCTTAGCAGGCAGAGGAGGTACTGGAGCTTTCCCGTTGTGAGCACAGATGGAGAATCGATGCTATACTCTCAACTTGTGTAGCTGCTGTGTGCTGTGATTGGTTTAAATTCACATAATCACAGATTGTTAGGGATTGGAAGGGACCTCGAAAGATCATCTAGTCCAATCCCCCCACTGGAGCAGGACCACCTAGACCAAGTTCTGTGCAAAAGTAGCTTGTGTTGCTTTGGAATCAATAGTGATCGGATGCAGGAATCAAAGGGAGGCTTTCCTTTGTCAGGGAGAGTGAGTCAGAAAGCTGCTTCTCTTTAATTTGCCACGGTGTTGTAGTGATGAGACAGTCTGTGCAGGACAGCGAAGGAAATGCATTGGTGTGGTGACCACGTCCTGAAAATGAAGAAATGAGCAAAGCGCCGTTTTGAACGTTGGTTCTTTCTCGACAGCTTTTGCAGGTCCGAGCTTATTCCCCTGTGGAAAGTTCAGGGTATTTCAGGTAGGATTGAGGAAGGGGTTGCCAAAAAGCAGCGCTTAGCTCTTAAGCAGAACAGTCCCATTAATAGACCGAGCCCCGACCTTGTAGACAAAAGAATACTGTGGCTTTGTTGCCATAGTTTCAGTGCAAAATCTGACCTTAGCTACAATAACATTCGGTTAGAAGAAACTAGCTAATCAGTTTTCTAAAATTAGTGTGTTCCCTAGTACATAAGCCAGTATGAACAGGATATTTAATGAAATATTATACTTAGTCACAAGAGCCCAAGGGAGCGAAATGCCTTGATGAATCGTGGGGGTGGGGTGACATTGGTGCATATCTTCTAATATAGCCAAGTTATTACAATTTGTGGCTTGCTTAGTATCTAGAGGAGCTCAACTGTTGTGTTCTTCTGCGCACTCTACCTACTCCGCTTTATTCCTTTGAGAAGCTCTCAGGGTCTGTTCTGGAAGCTGGGAGAGTTGAGATGCTGCTGAGCCTCGTCAATACCAAGCACTTCCAGAGGACATTCAGATAAACTTCAGAGCTTGTGTTGGTGCAGCCTGAGAGCTTTGCGAGTGAAGGAACCTCACTCATATAGAAGGATGTAAGCACCAAAGCCGATGGATAAAGTCATGAAGCTTGGGGAACTGTTTGGTGTCTGCTCTGTGGAATCTCACTTCTCTATTGCTTTTAGGGCAGAGTCAATTTCTGTGCTGTTGGCAATTCCAGTATGTTGTAGTAGAAACTTCAGTTATTTACCTAGAGAATAAGGCTTTATGTTTTGGAAGCGATTACAGTTGAAAGATTTTTCGTTTAGGTTATTTACTTAAGAAGACAAGGGATAGACGTGCTAAGTACCCATACCCAGGAGATCTCACAGGTACTGTGTCTGAGCGCCACACAAAAGTCATTGGTCAGAGAGGAGCCCAGCCTCAGCCCAGAAGTTCAATAATTTCACTTCTCATTTTCTCGGTAGCCTGTTCTTCACTGAGCAGGAGTCCTGACTGAAGTGATGGTATCTCCTGAGCTGTGAGTACCTGTGTTTGAGAGCAGTCAGCAGAGAAATGGCGAGGCTGCCAGCACAGCCAGCCATAGAAATGTGCTGTTATGAAAGCCAGACCTTGCCAGTTGTCTTCAGCGAGCAGTGGGTGACACTCACACCTTCCTCCATTCCCACACTGCTGCTGCAGATTGAATACCTTGTCCTTCTCGTGGTGGAATTGGGGTTCATCTTTCAAGATGAAGTGTCGTACTTACCGTGTCAGCACCCGAGTGTGGTTTCTCTTCGTCAATTCTTGATGCGTTAATAGCACCTCCAGCTGAGTTCTTCCCATTGCTGGGTGGAGATCAAGGTGCTGGCGCTCATCTGTCAAGCTCCTTGTGATTTGGGACCTGTCTGTATAAAAATAGCCAGTCTTTCCAGCACGACTTTAAGGTTTGTGGTCCAAATGCTAGCAAAACAAGGGAGCTGTCAGTGAAGGGTTTTGATTCTGCAAACTGCATTGCGTTTCTTGTGGTCCAGAAAGGAATTTTCTGCTTTGAGATCAGTCTTGAAAGCACCTGCTGGTTCTTTAAGAATAAGCTTGAAACTGTGGGTTTGTTTCCGTGCTTGATAACTGATTGGCTGGGGTAGGGAGTCGGAAAAATCCTGGGTTAGCATCTAGTGGCCTCAAAGAAATGCCGCCGGTACACAGAAACCTTGTGTTTGTCACCCAGAAAAAGGATTGTTTGCAAACGTACCTGTGGGAAAAAACCCCTCACACACATACCTACGGGGGAAATGTTTCTCATTTGCTTTGTAAAGAACCTTGGTGTGTGCAGGAGGCTGTTTCTTACGTGCTGCGCTTGCCTTTTAACCTTCTGACTTTGTGGCCTTCGCAAAGGGCAAAAGGCAGGCGGCGCTGGGCGTGATTCTGGGCGTGATTCTGGGCATGATTGTGTGGGCGCTCAGGTGGAGGGGTTCTGCCAGCTGCTGCCTGGTATCGGAGCCGTTGTGCTTCCACCTGCCGCTGCTCTGGGTGCAGCTCAGCGGAGATGCTGAGAAACAGGAGCCGGGGAGCTCTTATCAAACGCTGTTACCTTGCTGGGAAAGTCAAAGCGTTTAGGTTGACACGTCTGGCGTGCAAGCTTCAAACACGAGAGTGGCCGTCACAGACTGGCTGACGCTAAGTGCAGCGTTCCTCCAGATTTTTATTCTAATGAAGAAGTTAATACTCAGTCAAGCGAGAGAGTTCCGGACGTGTCAGGACTAACGCTTCCTTCATACCTCATTTGTGAAAGTAGCTGGTGCGGAGTTCTCGGTGTTGGCAATTATCATCTGTTTTGATTATATAATGTACAGGAGTTCAGTGAAAACATAACTCCTTGCATTTTTTTGCTTGCAGAGCCTTCCTGTAGCTCTCAGTCAGATTTTCAGAATAAGCAATCACCTCCGAGCTGTCCTGACAGCAGAGGAACGGTGACGCTGCTGGGAAACGCTGCTACGGGATCCGCTCCTGCCTTAACTAGGACAAATTACCTCCGAGGCTGGTTTGATGGAGGATACAGAAAGCTTTGCTGTGCAGAAGCAATCTGGTAGCACTTAGACCTCGTATTTAGCGAATGTCAGCCCTTTTATTCGTCGAGGTTAAAAATTACACAAGGAGAAAATAAACACTGAACTTGTAGGCATGAGGAAGTGCGAGAGCTGGGCGAGGGAGCAGCCATCCTGAAAAGGGAAAAATCTGAGCTATCGCTACAAAAATCCTTTCCCTCCCCTTCAGAGCAGCGCATGATCTCCGGCCAGCACCAGTTAACTTTAAACAACCCCGAGAGGCAGCAGTTCGGGCTGGTGGTGGCCTGGCAGGCTGTGGGATCACACGAAAGGGCTGGTTCGTGTTAGGGATTCCGGTCCGCGGCTGCTCCTTGTGCTGTAAAGCTGCGTTTGATTTGCAAAGGCACTAGAGTAAGTCTCAGTATTATTAGCGAGTAACTGGTACCGGTGTGGAAAGAGGAAAAGTTGAGTCTCTTCTCTGCAAACCCCTGAAGTGAAATTGTTTGGGCCTGATGCTGTTGGGGTGCTGAGCATGGCCAGAGCATAGACCGAGCTGGGTATTTACCGTATTTACCTCAGTGTTCTTCAGAGCAGTTCCCAAGAGCAGTGGTTGCGGTGCTGATCTGGCCAGTGCTCCATCTGGGAAGTTTTGATTAATGGGCACCAAAGGCTTCAAAGAAAGGCTGAAGAACCACGTGGTGGGTTTTGCCTGGTCACAAATGGCTTCTGTCCAGAGGTGTCTTTCTCAACATGAGCACTTTTATGTTCATTTAACTAGATGTGCCTGTCCAAAGCATCCAGGTGCCTTTGAATTCTCACTCATGTCTTAACACCAATATTAAGCAAAGGTGCTTTTTGGAGCATACGTGTACGTGCAACTTTCCTGGGGTGACTTGAGTTCTGTCCTTCAAAGGTCCATGTTCTGTCTTGATTGAAAAGCAAATAACATATCCCATATCCACGCGATCGCGACAAAAGCTGATAAGCACTCGAGGTACTGTGCTAGAAGAGGAATTCAGTTGCCACGTTTGCCTGGGAAACAAAAAATCTATTTTTGCTGGTGGGTTTAGGAGCATTTGGCTGTGGAGAGAGGATGGTGATTGTGTGCCCCTCGTGTGCTCGGGGAGAAAATCCTTCCCTGCTGCAAAGTACGAACTCTAAAGAGCAATGGCAGCACCCTACGAGCTCATGTCTTAGGGGCGGGGAGGTAAAGTCTGGAGGCAATATAGATTTTGCAGATAATTCGTGGTTATCATTGACAGGTTTTAAAATAAGCGAAGAATTTATAGCCTCCCACTCCTTGTCAGGCAGATGGCCTTGGTCATGGAGAATGACAATGAGGAGAAGATCCTTCAAATATGATTTACAAGACTTAATTCCAAATATATATGTATTTTTTTTTTCCATATGCTGTCAGTCATGTGCTTAAAGTTTTTGTGTTCGGTGAAGATTTGGGAAACTTGACAGATGATAATTCTGCACTGGGAGCAGAATTTGTCTGCAGAGAACTCTTTGGAATTTAACAGCTTAGTCTCCTTACGGGTTCCCTTGTGCGTGTATGTATATACACAAACAACTGCAAGAGAAGGAAATACGCTATAGGTGATTTTATATTTAATTGTAGTAGCTTATGTAATGAATACCCACTAATACTTCACATCTATTTTTTTTTTTAAATCTTAATATTAGGGTTGACATTTAATCGCTAATTTTTGCCTGATACAAAAAACCGGAGAGGGTGTTTTCCTATTTCTTGGGTTTCATTATTTAGCTGAAGTTGCCTCGAAAGGTCAACACCTGTCACTGTGGTTTTTCAGTCATCCCGAGTGTATTTTTTCAGGAGCTTGAAGGTGTATGGGTGGCAGAGAAAGCAGCGAAGGGAGGAGATACTGGCTCAGCACCCGTTAAATGGGCAGCAGAAGGGATGAGGGGAGAGGAGAGCCCATTGCGGGCTCCTGAGAAGATGAGAAGTTCATGCAGGGATCTTATTCTTCACATTGAGAATAACTGAACGCTCAGAATAAAGCTGGAGGGAGTAATTCATTCTTGTAACTTCTCCAAGAATCCTTTATTGTGAAGAATGTGGAAACATTGAAGGTTTTCGCGATGAAATTCGAAAAGAAAAATAAAACTGTGGAGAAAGCTGTGAACGTTCTTGGGGGAAAAACAAAATTCAGCAAAAGGGGTTCTTTGCTTCAGGCGTTTTCCAGGGGAGGGGGTTTCTGTTTGAGGAAATCTCTTTCTTCCAGCTTCCTGTGCTAAAGCTTTCGTGAGTGCCAGCTCGCAGACGTTGATGCTGCGGTGAGGATCTTTGTGAGCCTTTGCTGAGCTTTGTTCCTACCCAAAATGCAACCGTCCGGGAGCTGGGTAGGGACTGAGTGGAGCTCTCTGCTTCTCAGGCAAAATTAATTCCATCTTGCTGTACCCAGCTTTCCCTCGCAGGATTAAAGTGAAACATTATGTCAGGAACTAGACCTCGAAGAGCTCCAAAAAAAAAGGGGGGAGGGGGGGATGGAAGAAAAAGTGTCAGGAAAATGATTTGCAGCCTTAGACTTAAACTCGGTAAGTTTAACAGAAAAACTTTATCCTTCAGAGATTTTTGATGTGCTTGTCACTTCATGTTCCTTCCTTCACATCGTGGATAAAGGCTCATTTCAGAAAACCGGTGACTCAGCTCCTTTGAATATCTGTTCAGTTAGCATGTGGCTCCTCTTGGAAGCCCGAAGAATTTTCTCCCACCTCCAAAGGCGGTTTTCATTGGATACTTCCTTGGAAGTATCTTTTGCACCATGCTAATTTTAAACATAGCTGAAACGTTCAGATTTTTGAAGAAGTGTAAAGGCGTCGTACCCTGCCATTGGTAAGCAGAAAGGAGAACATTCATTTGTGAATATTTATTACTTTGCAAATGCAAAGGTAAGTTTATCTAGATGTTGGTTTTTTCCTCATTTGCAAGTGACTCTCCAGAAACAGAGCTAATGTAGATTGCAGCCTAGTGCTGGGTTATGCAGGTCTCTTCTGAAGGATGAAGATGTTCCCTGGATATTTTTTTTTGATTGAATCGATTAACTTGAAGAAATGAACAGTTCCTCCTACGATGCTTTGGCCTCCTCAGATTTCTGTGCTGGTCAGACAGCGCTTCAGCATAGTCCATGGACATCCTCACATGCTTCAGTATGGCTACCTTGTCTTTCTCATTGTTACCTCACATAAATTCTTCTGTGCTGCTCTGTACAGCACTTCATGTTCTTGAGGACAAGACCTGCCTTGTTCTGTGTGTTACCTGCTCGAGCTCTTCACTTGGGAATGGTATGCGTGGCTTGGAGAGAATTGGTTCTGGGCAGAATTTTGGCAAAATGAGTTGGGTGGCCTGGTGAGAGATGGTTCTGAACACATTACGGGGAATTTTTGAGCAAAACCTACGTAAAGACATATAAACCAGAACCGGTAGATTATACAGGAAGGAACTATGTGAATCTGTTCTTGGACGTGGTAGGGCTGCCGTCTATCCTTTTATCCTTATTTGTTGGACAGAAGCCTGAAGGTGGTAGGAGGAACAGACGATAGCAACCAGATATTTGTGATGAGGAAGCAAATTAAGGTGTTTAATGGAATAACCCTCCCATAAGACGCAGTGATCTACAGGACAACTTCTTTAATAGTCTGAGATTGAGCTGCTTGAGGCAGCATCCTGTGTGGGCTTTCTGTGCTTACAAGTCTCTGGCACAACCAGCTGTCAGGTTGGGCTTTTTAGATTCCTATGGAGCTAGTCCAAGGTCTTGATTAGAATTGATGCAACTCGAGTGAATTGCTGAAGTGGACATCTTGCTTTGCAATGATTCTTGATGACTGGCATCACGCCGGTGCTAGATCTGAGGACGCAGAACTCATGTCTTATTCATTTTCCCCTGTATTTCCCTGTTGGTACACACAAGTGTTGCCATGGAGGAGAGCGTGGGGTGGGAGTAGGCAGGAACCAGCTGCTTTAGGGCCACGCTGGGAGGAAGGCTGGGGGAGGATAACGCATGAAGTCTGCTCCTGCAAACAATCCTAGGAACTTCTTGCTGTCAAGCGTTGAGTGCATTCGTTATGGAAGAGCTTTGGAGGCACGTAGGGAGGGGTGACTCCTTAAAAGGGAGGAAATCAGCTTTCCCTGCACCGCCTGGGAGGGAAGAGGTTACCAAGCTGACATCCAGGGTGGACTTCAGGGGCCTTTGTTTTCAGTCCGGAGTGCCTTGGCAATCCTGCGCACCTTTATGCGTCGTCGAGCCAAGTGCTGCTTTCTAATAATGTGGCCCTCCAGGGATGGGCAGTACGACTCCCGTTACCGCTTCTGAAAGTGCTTTGCAAATTTTTAATCAAGCCAGCACAGTAAGTTTGCTGATAATTAACAAACACTCCTTTACCTGTAACACACTTATGACCTGGCCGGATGGTTTTGCTCGTATATATTAATAGCTGCGTGTCTGGTCAGGTGTTCCTGCAGTTCTTTGTTCTTTGAGGCTTGGATTCGCCATAGCTTTGGGAGTCTTT
>WEIS01070616.1:0-16626 GCA_013389965.1 Todus mexicanus
CTCTCAGTGAAGAGTTTCCTTCTAACTTCCAATCTGAACCTCCCCATTTCCAGTTTCAAACCATTGTCCCTCACCCTATCACTACAAGCCCTTGTAACAAGTCCCTCCCCAGCTTTTCTGTAGGCCCCCTTCAGGTACTGGAAGGTCACAATAAGGTATCCCTGAAACCTTCTCTTCTCCAGGCTGAACTCCGTCAGCCTGGCTTCATAGGAAAGGTGTTCCAGCCCTTGGATCATCTTTATAGCCTTCTTCTGACCCTGCTCCAACAGATCCATCTCATCCTTGTCCTGGGGGCTCCAGAGCTAGACGCAGTGCTCCAGATGGTGTTTCACAAGAGAAGCTTTTGTAGCTTTGAACACAGAGCAGGAGCAAGCCCGTGACTACTGACAATATTTTTAAACTACCCGAACTAAACCAGATAGCCCGATGGGATGGGAGGTCTGCCCTTCACCTTGTCTGTCCATCAATCTGTCTGGACAAGACTGAGCAAGAGTCCGTTCCCTTTTGCAGTCTGACTAGCCACCAGCAACAGGGTCATAAATCAACCAAGGGAATAAGCAAAACATTTGGGAGTCACACGATTTGGAGATACTAGTAGTGTCACAAGTCATTATTTATGAGGTTCAGTCACTGGAACTCACAGACAAGACGTGACATAATTGCTGGCAGAGACTGGCGAGCAAAATTAGCCAAACTCGTGGAGAAGTGTCAGGCAGTGAGTGGTTCATACAGAGGTGATGGGTCGAGAGGCACGGGATGTACCACAGACATCAGCACAAATGCCGTAAATGGGAAGCAAAAAGCCATTAGCACACGGTAGAAGACATGAATCATCATAATAAATTAATCAGCAACAGATGCAGCATTCTATTTCTCTTTGCAATTCACAAAAATCAGGACACCTCAAATGTTCTAAACAAAATACCAACTTGTTGTGTGCTCTGTCTCAAATTTGAGCTGTGCTTTACACCAGAGACCCAGATACTCGCTGAGAATAAGAATCTCTCATCTAAAATTTCTCTTTTAGCTTTCTGTGGGCTTGCTTTGTGTATTCGTTAACTTTAAGTAGTAGTTCGAACTTGAGTCTTCCCATTTCAGAAGATTTTAAAGGAAGATCTGAAAGATTTTGGTTCAAAGCACAGAATTGAAGGCCAGGAACTGCAGAAGTGCAGCTTCATGAAAACTTCTGAGCAGGTCACAGAGGGGGAACATCACGTCACAAGCGCCACAGTGATGAATGGAGGTCTTGTGTAGAGTGGGGAGGAATGCCCAAGGATCAGGTTTTGTGTGACTTATCCCTTCGGTAAATCTATACTTGACTTGATCTTCTCTTCTGCCTCGGGGATTATGAATACAACCGCAGGGATTGCTCATGCTGTCCACAACTTACGTATGCACACACCAGATCCTCCATAGCTATTTGTTTATTAAAGTGGCACGGACACAAAATGCCAAGAGGAGACACGCATCATCTATAGTTTCTAAGTGAGTTAAAGCAAGTAAGCCCTAACAGCAGGGAATGAGCCAGTGAATTCACGTCAGTTGGGTGATGCAGGTATGGGGAGACAAGGAACAGACTGACCTGTTCTTGCATTTTGATGTCCACAATGGACCCATAAGTTCTCTCATAACACAGATGTGCCTGTTCGTACAGTCAATACATTTCCAGCAAATATCGTAGAGCAAATACAGAAGTTTTACTAAATGTCCAGAAGAAAAAAAACAAACATCTCTACTTACTATTCCAAGAAATGATGCCTCCAAGATAACAAACCTCAGAAACCACAGCAGACCTGTGCTACAAGCCCCATACTGGCTCCGTGGGACAGCTACAGCAGATCTTCAGCAGCCTGCCGTCTTACCAAGGAAATCGATGTATACTACAGGAGACCACTCCTCCCAGAACATTCACAACTTTCAGACCTACAGCAGCATGCAGCAACGTCATCTCACAGTGAAGGTGATACTTCATTCACCCAGCTCTGCATCACCTCTACACAAAGCTCAGGGGTGACATGACTAAACACACTACCTTACAGGTTGAGCTTCTGAGATGATCACACTTGAAGTCAACACTGCGTCTCCCAGGACCTTGGTGGCTTTGTCTGTTGACTCAAACCACAGAGCTCTTCATAGTTGCTCAATGGGGTTCTTGGTCACAGATGTTAGTGGTCTGTATGGAAGAAGCCGCACTCCTTATTAGTCTGATATAAATGTCACTACGTGGCAAAAGAAATAAACTCTCATCCCTCTCACACCTCTCTACTCTCCTAGAAGCTGAGTCTGTGCTCACTACCTGCCCAGCCAGGATGTATCTATATTGTGCCGCTCGCAGTCGTAGGGGGCTCGTTATATGCCCACACTTCCCGCAGCACTGGGGAGGGGCAACTGAACCCAGTGCCACTGGCAAGCCCCAAACAAGGCAGTGGGCCAACCTGGTCAGATGCAACCATCAGTCAAGGCAACGATGGATTCGCAAATGTGAGCTGGATCAAGACTTTGTGCCTCAAAGAAGGACAAACATTTGTGCAGATCAAGCGCTTGTCCAAGGACAAACTGTACATACAAGTTTTGCAGGACACACCAGTAGACTGGTTCTCAGAGGCCATGAGTCATTAGGAGATCTCATAGTTCCTTAGAGAAGTAAAAACAGCGGATTTGTGTACAGGGCAACCACACCTAGGCTTACTCTTCAGAATAGAGTCTTTCAGTCTGTGCTCTTCTGAGAGGTCTGAAGGAAATCCAGTTCCTCCCAGAACAGCTTCACTGCTCTACCCAAACCAAACATCTCAATCTGTGTCTTTCTTTCCAGCACAGCCACCAGCTGGTCCCTATTTCCATGAGCAGCAACAAGGTCACTTATTTTCACGGACAGGTTTACCTGAGAAGTGCAAGGGCACCATATTGCGTCCCAAAATATTTTGCTTCCAGCCTTCCTTTGCAACATGTAAACTTTCTTTCCTCTACTCAAAAAGCTCAGACTGAGCTCCCTCAGAAGCGAAGGTACTTCTATCTAATTCCTGATGGTTACAGAGATTGCCAGACAGCACAACAGACAAGCAATGAAGCCTGTTCAGTCTGGCACTCTACTTTAATTCACTTCTGGCTGGGAGCGTACAAACCCCATTTCCTTTTCCATTAATATCCACATTAAATCCTCCTGCCCAACTCTGAGATGAAGAGCTGGCTCCAGAAGCATTTTCATCATAGTGATCCTGTTTCACGTGATGTCTGGGCTGACAGAATAGAACAAGGTTTTCTTCTGGTTTCCCATCAGAAGGTTAGAGTTGTAAAATTTGTGGTTAATGGGAAAGGGAATATAGAGCAAAAACTTGTTCCTGGAGCTAAAACTCATGCTAGATAGGATGAAGACAGAACAACACTGGAGGCACCATTTCCACTAATCGTAGGAAGGTGATCTTTCAGTGGAAATGACACTGGTAGCAGCAGCATGATCTGTGAGCTGTTCTGATCCAGATATCAAAAACTTCTGCTTTGCAGAGCTGGTGACCACCATTTATATATTTGAAAATGAAATTGTGAAGGAACTTCCTTCCCTCTCCCTTTGACAGTTCTTGCTGGTGACGACACACTTTCCCAATTCATAAGAAAACAGTGTCAACAGCGGAAAATATGATCGCTCAAAGTGCCGTTTGGGCTAAGATCACTCGGTTCTACAACCCTTCATCACATTTGCAGTCATATGAAAGTAGAATCAATTCTGAAGACAAACGTAAACCATTGGAAAGTTCACAAGCCAAGAAAATAACACCACAAGTGATTTTAGTCTGCTCAGTAGTGGGCATTGTCCTAGTGGGTTTACCTGCAGCCCTTTCTCCTCCACCTTTTTTGACCAATGACCATCCCAAGCACATTTCCTTAGACATTAGTCTCATTGTTCATGGCAGCAGTTACATTACTTTGTTGACCAGATGCTGTAGCCTTCCATACCTTCAATATAACCAGCTGCTACACATCTCTAAAGACAGCAACACCTCCTGTAAGCCATGGGAATGCTCCCAGAGGAAGCATCTATCAGCTTCTACTGACATCTGATTGAGGTCTCCTCAACAGCAGCAAGAGTCCTGCACTCAGCAGAGTCAGCCCCACCAAAGGACCTGAGCTACTCAGAGCCATAAGGCTTCCAGCCGTTCCCTTCCCACGGACGCTCCCGTTTCAGGGATTGTTTCCCACTGAAAAGTGCGCTGCCGATGAGTCCCAAAACACCTTTAGCTGTTGGAGTCTGCTTGAGCAACTGAGGATTCCTAATTAGAGGACTCCTAATGAGACAGAGGGTTGGATCTAGCAAGTACCAGGAGACTCACAATTCTCCCTGGGCCACCGACCCCAGACTTAAGAGGGTTTTGCCTTATTTCCAGCCCTGGTTTTATAGTTTTCTTGGGAGGGAAGGAATGGAGACCTCTCCTGCAGATGAACTGATAACTTAAAACCATCTGTGACAGAAGAAACTCCTCCAAGAGACTGACCTTCTTCCATTTCACAGCTTATTTTTCACCCGCCCACCCAAAAGTCCTATTAACCCCTGCATGCCAGTGGATAAGCTACTGCATACCACTGCAAACCCGCAAAATGTCACCACGAAGCCGGGTACATTCAGCAGCGGTCACCACTTTCGCTGCAAAGGTGATACCTGGAAGCAAGCTCATCCCCCTAATGAAGGGCAGTGAAAAAGTGTCAAGAGGCAACAGCTGCAGGACCGTTATTTCAGGACTGAATGTAAAAGCACCTTTGTCTGGAAATAAAACTCTTCAGATCTTGTTTTCCCTCTATTTTCCTCCTCCTTTGGTTTTTCAGCATGACGTTTATCTGTTCTGACTAGTGACAATTAGCACAACTCTTCCTCTACACTGTTGGTGCCTACTGCATGGCTCAGAGCAAGACATCAAGAAACCAAGGCCTAGTAGGTCCAAAAAGCTGACTGGATTTTCCAGTTCATGAACTGATGACCAAGGTCAAAAGCTAGTCTCATGCTTGAGCCGCTTGGCCAAACCACATTGTTCCTCTGTGTCCGGTTAAGGTGATGTCAGGGAGGCTTTGGGGCAGAAATATTCCAAGATACGTAATGGGTCAAGGTACGCAAAGATCAGTGGTCAGGTTCAGAATCTGCTTTGACCTGATAGTAACAAGAATCTCAACACTATACAAAGAAAAAAAAAGAGTTGCATTTATGCAACGGTCAGCAAGGCCATGGAAGATGGAATAAATGTGCAAATTGTATGAAGAATACCAGTTCCCTGCAGCCCTACAATCACCCAACACACTATATTGTGTCAGGGTAGCCTGGCAGCATTGGTCTTGCTGGTGATGTATAAGTAAGAGGATATTCTTCTCTTGAGATCAGGCCACGGACTAGGTGGGTCAGAGAACGGCATTTTGTTTTTACCAGAAGAGTGCCCTGCACCAGGATACGGGTGCCCCACATGAGTCTTCTGGACCCATGATATTTGATTTTAAATAAACACGATGTACCAAGTCTTGAGGACTCACAGCTTCCTCATTTTCAGTGGAAGATGCCCCAGCTCAGCCCAGTTCCTCAACACCACATCATCCATGTCGTACACTCCAGAAGAAATCAAAGGGACTATTTTAAGTCTTGAAGCCTTGGTTATTTTCCCTCCCCCACACAAGATGCCAGTCTGCCCCTTAGTCACCAGCAAGCAGAGATCTGTCATCGCTGTTCACACGGAGCCACGATTAGACCCATTGCAGTTAGCTGGACTTTCACACACTGGGATGTAACTCAACATAAGGAAAAGATTAGAATCAGGGTAACAAATTCAAGCAGCGAATGCTCTCTGCTGTCACACTGCGGATTAGCTCCCTCCTTCCCATGGCACACAGAATTCCTTCTCTTCCCTTGCTTGCAACTGATTTAATCCGTTAGCATCCATGACGGACCGGAGGGGTTTGCCAACATGATCTATGATTTAGATGGATCCCGGCTGCCTACAAATCTGCTGTTCCTCCCTTCCTCTTGTGATGGGCGCTCCCACAACTCTTTCTTGAATGCTCCAACGCCTGGGCTGGCCAGTGTTGGAAGCTACTTATGCTTTTCCGTTTGGAAAAACACCAATAGTGGGCAACAGATGTTTAATACATGGTTTAATCACATCACCAAAGCTGAAATTAAACTTCAACCTACTACCACCCCTATCACCCTGGTACTACCAGCCCTTATCACTCCATGGCTGTTTTTCACTCCTCCTTGAGACACTGAAGAAATCAATATTTTAACCCATCGTGTCCTTTAATAACATCAAGTGTAAGGCACAACTGCACGGCTTTCGTTTGGCCCTACGTGGTCGTCAGACTTCGCCAAACGTCTTCTGCTCCAGCTAAAATTAACTATGTATGTCCGCACCACTTTGCGGACACCCCCATCCAGGCACGCAGAGGGTTAACACAGTTCACAGCATATAGCAAATGAAAAAAAAAAGCAAATGGTGCTCTTCAGATGCCACGAGGGATTCAAGTCATAAGGCTTTTTCTCTTTCTGCCCCCTCACTTTGAGCTAGAGCACAGAATAAACCCCCAGTTCTGGTTTATTTCCTTGTTTCCCCAACCTACCAGTGGCAACAGAGGAAAAAAGACCAGTCCTCGCATGACGAGCTATTTTAATATTTCATGCCCTAATGTGCTAGGAAGTTTGACACTGAAACAAACAGTAAGAAAATCTCCCCGAATTTCCAAGAGACTACAACATGAGCCACCTTCCCGCTTTCTTTGTGGGACACCAGAACATTATTTTCAACATTGTTCCAGTACCACCCTGTCTGACCTGAGCCTGCCCAAGTCAAGGTCTGGCAGCTACGGAGGTGTTTTTACCAGGAGAATGCCCTGCCCTACAAGGTACCAGAGGACTCCTGTCGCTGGGAACGCCATCCCGTTCCTTCTGAAGGTTGCCCTCAGTCAAACTCTCCTTTATCCAGCACAAAAATATCAGAATAAAATAAGTGTCATCCAGAGCCAGGGAATTATACCAGCAGCCAATGAAGAAATAAGCAAAATAGAAACAATCACAACGGGAAGCAAGGCCACCTCTCCCCTTTCACCCCTGGAATCCTGCAGTTTCACAAGAGGGTCGCAGCGTTGCCCTTTCTGCAGGTGTGGAACCAGCGGGGTCTGTCCCTTGCCATCGGTCACCTTTCCTGCCTCGTGAAGGTGACCACACGGAGCTCAAACTCTCCTCCCAGCAAACAGAGCAGCCGCTTTGCCAGAACGGGTACACAACACTCACCAGCCTCTGCCACCCTCGAGCTCCTCTTCCACAAAGCCACAGCTCAGCCGAGTCCTTTCTGCAGCCCTGGGCTCAGTCCTGGGTCCCTGGGCTCCTTCTCAGCTGCTCCCTCTGTCTCGCCTTCTGCCTCCCCTTCTCACACGCTCAATCTCCCTCTCGCTCTGGGAGGTGAAGCCTGTCACAGGGCTGTTAGCCTGCGAGACATCCCAACGAGGGCTGGGTTTTTTTACGGGAACCCGATGCACCTGCCTCCTATTCGTTATTATTTCAGTCCATACCAGTAATGGTGCTGGACAAATTTGAGATGAACGTGATTCTTCACCATTTCACAGGTCAGTTGGACCGGGGTTTTTTTTCTGCAGATTGGGTTTCCTCTTCGCCACGACTCATTAAAAACTTTGAGATGACTGAACGGCTCTGGGTGATTTAAAGGGAACGGCAGCTTAATTGGTTTGCAACCAATCTCCAGAAAAACTCCGCAGATAAAGTGAACTTCAGGGAAAAGTGAGTGGTCAAGCACATTTAAAGAGGGGGCATCTCCAACCACGCTCCTTTTCCAAATAACTCTTTGAAGAGAGAGTATTAAGAATATAAGAGGTGGCCAGAGCACTTGCCAGCATCAGCTCTCAGTGCTGGTGTGAATTTACGAGCGTGCTGCTGAAAAGCACAAGCCTGTGCCCAGCAACACAGCCGAGAGCAGCCTCTGCCACCTGCACAGCTTTGTACACCCCTTGGAGGTACCTTGGGGGATTAGGAACCACGAGGTGAGGCTGGAAATGGAGAGCAGATGCACCTGCAAAGCAGGTTCTGCTGATTAGTAAAGGCTTCCTCTGCTAGGAGACATTTACCCAAAGTAACCTGCTGCTGATGGAGATAAATCTTGAGAGAAACAAGACAGAGTCCTAAAATAAAAGAGCACAAGGCAGGGGATGAATAAACTCATAGACACCATTTCCTCAGCTTGTAGAAGGTAGTGGGCACTGATGGATCACCCAAAGCTCTCCTTGCTCTCACCCCTTCCCTGCTCTGCAGGTTGTAGACATTTCTGGTGTTTCATTGCCCACATCGCTTGCTGCAGGGACAGTCGCGCCTTGGGTGATAACATCAGTCATATTCAGTGATTTCAAAGGCAACCCCATGCAATGCTGTCAGGAAGGGCAGACATGAGCATATCAATGCTTCTAAAGTTCTGCAGCTTATCCTCTTCAAGGCAGAAGATGTGCTTTTGGGACAGGCTGTACTTCAAGCACTGAAAGATGGGCAGATTCCACAACCCCAGCAATGTAACCTGGCCTGGAATCATGCCACTCAGTCCAGCACCATCCAACAGGAGAGGCACAGATCTAGAGCATACATCATTTTCAAAGGTTTTGCTTTTAATCCCTTGAAAGTAATTCCACATACACCAGGATACAGATCTATTGGCCCCACCACATAAAACTACACCTCCAACACACCTCATGGTAAGGAAGGCACAGGAAGAGGAATGAAGATCAGCTAGCAGGAGGACAGCAGCTTTGTCTGTGCTTTCATGTGCTTGAAAAGAAAAGACAACCCAAATGGGGTTATTGTTCCTTAGCTCTTTTACTCTAGATGAACCAATTTTTTTGAGTGTGAATTCTCACTCCCTTGACTTCAGTGGCCAATCAAAAATCTACAGAGGATTTCCTAGCTGGCCCCTCACTGGCTAAGCATCCTTCTTGCTGACGAGAGCTCGAGCTGCCACAGTCTGCTGCGGTTATACCATAACAGATTTCAGCCATAAAGTGCAGGTGACAACCAAAAAAAATATAAATAAATCACATTGACACACCTTGACAGTCAGGAAAATATAGAAGGTCCCATTTAATGTTGTAGAAGCGCAAAACCACCTTCTGCCTAAAAAGCAAAGAAGTACTAACAACCCAGGAGACGTCAAAATCAGTCTGATAGACTTGAAAAGACATCCCAGTTACCAGACTTCAGAAACACAAAGGGCAACCTTATGTAACGTGCTTTACTTAGCAATGCTCTGACACATCCCTTTCCAATAACCCCCTTGGGTGATTTGCAAGCCTGGGTGTTCCCTTCCTTTCGACAGCCCTCATAAAGCCTATTTCCTATCGGGCATGCGAGAGGACTCTATTGGAAACCCACCAAATGCTCCGCCTGAGCTGACCTGAGGATGTCAGATTCCAATTCTAATTTCATCTCAGATTAGCAAGTGGTTATGGGTTGTCTCAACATCGCATTTGTCAGGAATGAAAATTCTTTGCCAAAATAAGCCATTCAGATTTATTTACGACATAGACAGATTTTGTTACTCTCCCACGGAGCATTATCCTAAACCACCGGCAGCTCAGCCAGCCCTGGCCCTCTCCCTTTTCATGTTTGCAACACGGTCATTAAATTATCTGGTAGGAGCTGTACTGAGGGCACAAAAAACATTCCTGCTTCTACATCAACTGAGGACAAAAGCCAGAAATGAACGATTAATGCGCTGTGAAATGAGTTCTGGGACTGAGAACCCCAACCTTTGTTGTGACAGACTAACGATACAACCCACTTGGTGCTCTCTTCATGCTTTATGCTCAAGGATGGAGTCTCAAGGGAGGGGACCAGGGGACCAGAGACAGTTGTACAAATTGTCACATCTCAACCAGTTTTTGGACTGGCAGCATGTGTGTCCTACAGTGAGGTACTACAACACTGCTTCAGATCCAAAGCACAGGCTCCAGACCAAACCAGGACACAACGTGGTGGCCAAGCATCTATCTGAGGGGCCAAGTATCTACTCTGATCTTGTTTGCCACCCCTCAAGCATCCAGCCACAGCAACCCATCATAGTCACCTCAGGCACCTGAGCCTTGTATAATCCACTATCACCTCCAAGGGTTGTACATCTTCAGGAATCACTGGGAGTCTTGCCTCTGGTGAGGCTGGTGCCAGGTGGCTGAATTCTGTGGAGAATCAACCCATTAGCTGAAGGACCCACCCAACAGCCAGGAGCTCAGCATATGTACCCAGACTTGAGGTGGGGCATATAGTTCTAAGACAGAAACTCTACCAGGTGAAGTGTTGGAGATCCCCTCCATGACCCACAACCAGGGACTAACACCGAACTCCCCTCTTAGTTGTCCCTCAACCTTCTGCCCAAGGGGCAGTGAGCACTTGTGAGACAGAGAAGACAAGTGACTGAAGCATCCAAAAGCATTCAGAGCCCTCCAGGGGGTTCAGCTACAAGACAAACTAAGGGCCATGGACACCAGAGCTTCTTTTTCAACTATTGTACATCCCTTTTCCCCACACCTCAGCCACCCACATCCTCCAGATCAATAACTGCACCTTCAGAACTGCAACAGGAGGCCACAAGAATGCCCCACAGATTCAGTCACATGAAAAACAGATGGGCCAAAACCTAAGCAGCAGGAATAACCAAACTGGGCTTCTGATTCACCTCTTCCAGCCTCCTTCAACTGGAACTAGTGCACGCCAAAGGAGATTGAGTGGAGCTCACCTGATCCAGTACCACCAACAGAGAGGAGCATGTCCTTGTAAGCTCTGCTTGCTCTCTGGGTAACCTGACCCCCTCCTGCGGGCACGGAACGGGCCAGATGACACCGAGCAAGACAGAGAGTGCCCAGCCTACAAATGTCATCTTGGGTCCAGGCCCAAAGCAGGTCTGATATCCCTGTCACTCTGCCTTGGCTGACAGCTTCAGGGTTCTTGGTGGCCTTGGGAGGGTTTTTACCCCATCATGAGCACAGCTGAGCTTTTTAACCTCAAATCCCCTGTGGTAACCAGTGCTCTTGCTTGTTCTCCCGTGTGATAGTGACCTGATGTGGGACAGACACAAGCCTTACCTGGTCATGGTCAGGCCAGAAAGCTCAGCAGGAAAATACCTGTAAGAGCTGGATGGTGGGCAGCAGGAAGAGCTGGGCTGTTCCCTGATGGAAGGGGCAGCCCCAGCAGAGGCAAGGACCTTACTGACCAGATGTACTCATCCAGCACCTGGTGTGGGTGAGCAGAGAGATGATGGCAACAGCTCCATCAACAGTCCTGCCAGCATCAAAGGCAAGGTAAAAAGTCAGGTCTAAGGTCAACCCAGAAAATCCAAACAGCAGCTCAGGAACTATCCTGAAAATAGACGCAAGTACAGCAAAGTGTGGGAAGAGGGTGAAGGCCTAGGCCTGAGCTTAAGCAGAGCTCCTGGGCCAGATGCAGAGGGTGTGGGAAGGGGTCCCATGTGAGGTTGCTCAGGGTAATTAAGGCCTGTTGGTACCCTCACAGCCCAGACCCTGGATTTCAGGTGAACTTCATTTCTGTGACACACCACCTCACCCAAACCCTCCACCCAACAGGGGTTCTTAGCATCATGCTTCAAATTCATGTCCCCCTCCCTTCCCACTCTGCCTTCCTTAACTCCTCCTGCTCTCCTGCTGATCTCCAGGCCCAGATGACCTCTCCATCCCCTTGGCATGTCTGTGCCATCAGCAGCACTCATCTGCCCTGTGTGCCTTCCCTGTTCATGACTGAAGGGAATGGAAGGAGCGGAGCCATGGGGAGAGGCAGGTAGCAAGCAGAAGACACGATGGATGAGCCCACGGTCAAGTACAGACAGATCTACCTCTCTCTCCTCTCAGGCTCCAGCATGACAGGAGACATTGCACCATCTTCTGAATGTACCAGTCACTGCTTTGGAAGTGAAGAGGAAAGCCCATTTTGGGGACTTTCTGTTGTTCTGAGATTTCCAAACCGAGATGTTTCCTTCCCTGCTCTCTTGGTCTCTAGAGTGAAACTTTGCAGACCCACTGTCTTAACCTTTAAAAATACTGCAAGACTTTTCCCAAGGAATTTCATTTGATTCCTGTGTCTCTTCCTCCCGTGAGCAGACGTGGCGGATTTATCAATGCTGTCTAGCACAACAGCGTCCATCCAGATCCATCCCTGGAAGTGCAGCTCCTGCCTCGCTTCTCATGCTAATGTTGACTTTCTAAAAAGCATCAGAGGCAGGAATCAAAACTGCAACGAGCTCTTGTGGGAAGATCTCAGCAGTCTTCAGCAGAGCAGATCCTCACTGGGGCACACTCAAGGTACCACCACATAAGTGGTGAAGCTGTACCAGATGTGAACCCCACTACAGGGGTCTCCTTTTGCCCGTTATTTCACTGACCTAGAGATGGGATCAGCGCAGAACTGGAGATGCCTCATAAAGCACACCAAAGGATGATAGTCAGACTGCCACGTGGCCTAGCCCTGGCAGTGTTGGCTGATGAAGTCAATGCCAGTACTTCAAGACTCCTGAAGAAGCAAAACTTTCTGGAATCATCACAGAATCACAGAGCGGTTTGGGTTGGAAGGGACCTTTACAGGTCATCCAACCCACCACACCTGCCGTGCCCCCCTACTGCAGTGAGCAGAGGCATCTAATTTGCTCATTTTTCAAGTCATCTCAGTTTGAAGTATCCAGACCTGACTAACAGGTACTGAGTACCTGGAGCCTTCTCTGATGTCATTGGGATCACCTGGATGCAGAAATCTTGGTGCCCACATGCTGGGAAGACCAGTGAGTCTTGCTTCTTGGTCCTTGTGGGTATATGCATATTTCATAGAATCATAGAACGGTTAGAATGGTTTGAGTTGGAAGGGACTTTAAGATTGTCTAGTTCCATCCCCCCTGCCATGGGCAGGGACACCTCCCACTACACCAGGTTGCTCAAGGCCCCATCGAACCTTGTCTTGAATGCATTCAGTTGGAGCATCCACAACTTCCATGGGAAACCTCTTCCAGTGTCTCAGCACCCTCAGAGTGGTGAGACCCTTCTTCCCTATTTCTAATCTAAATCTCCCCTCTTCCAGTCTGAAGACATCATCCCTTCTCCTTTCACTACAAGTCCTTGTTAAAAGTCCCTCCCCAGCTTTCTTGTAGGCCCCAGGAGTCTAAGCGAATGAATATGGGTGGGNCATCACTGAAACAGGCAGGATAATGTCAGGGGTGCTGATACATCACAGCCACACTAGGAGAAGGGAGGAAAGGAGTGGGTGTCGAAGACGGATCCTGTGTCAGAGTGGGTGATGGATGAGGCAGGAGCGTCTTCTGGGAAGAGCGGCTGGGGCAGACAATACCAGTGCCAGGAGCTGAGCAGGAGGAAACCAGACCCATGCAAAGGTCCCGATTAACCCTGTGTGTAGACAGACCTGCTCTGCTGCTCCAAGGCAAGCAAATCGCGCACAGTTTGGGCCTTCACAAAGTCCAGCGTGTACCTGTCAGTCTCTGACTGCCACGTTGAGAGTCCCAGATGGTTCAGAGCCATCTGATGCAGAGGGGTCAATCTAGCAGAGAGAACAAGACTTCTAACAGGCCAGGAAGATACAGAGAAAAACTCGGAAGAGCTCAGAAAAGCAGGGAATGATCAAGTTAACCACGACCTGCTGCTGCTCACCTTCTCTAGGAATATGAAGATAAATTTTCCGGACTTTGTGTTTATTAAGACACACCCATTTTACAAAGTATCATTTTAGTTCTCTGTCCAAGACATTGCCACTAAAATTTCAACTTTTTCTTTGTGGTGTTGTATTTTTCTACCTACCCATCTTCTTCCAAGTGGTTATCTCCTATTCCAAGTGCCTTTCTCTCCATTGTCCTCTCTCTTTATTTACCCTGTTGGACAATTTCTATCATCTTCTTCCTAGCTTATGGACTTATACCTCATTGATAAGCACATTAAGATCTGCAGTTTGTCTTTTCTGAAGGGGTTTTGGCCTCCGTCCTGACTCTCGAGGTATGCCTGCAAAAATAGAACATGCGCATTGCTGACTTATGACCATAGCCTGAAGAAATAAACTTCCTTAAGCAACAAGCCACAGCCGTCTGAGGCAGAAGCCAAGATCCACTGGCCTTGCCACATGCCACAAAGGTCAACAGCCCCAAACTGCCAGATCAGACAGGATGACAGAATGCCAGAAGCAAAGGACATATAAATCTCCTGACTGTCAGCTTAACTATGTCAGCTGATTTTTGAGCTCAAGCAGAGGGTGAAAGGAGAAGGATGGTCCCAGGTTACCTTTACAAGTCTCAATGAATTGAGGCCTCTTTCAAGCCCAAGGAGTTATAACAATTCCTTCAGTGTTTCACCCAGGAAATGATCTTTAACACTCAGCTAGACGGGGGACCAGGAAAATCATCTTACCAGTCCCAGGCAGCCAGTCACGCTGACCTGGTCAGAAGGTGGCAGGAAAGCTGTGAGAGTCTACAGAGCAGCTGAGGCCTGTGGACTCTCAAGTGAGATGGTCAAATGAAGTTTCTGTGTACAAGTTCTAGGGCAAAGCTGAAGGAACTTGCTTTGTTAAAAAATGTGGAAATGGATAAAGAGCTAAAGGAGGTAGGAATCATGAGTATGGTAGAGATCCAGATGAAGGTGGAGTGACAGCGCGTATCAGAATCACACACAGAATTTCCTAGATTGGAAAAGACCTTTAAGATCATTGAGTCCAATCATTAACCCAACATTGGCAAGACCTCAACTAAACCACATCCCTCAGCACTATGTCTACACGACTCTTAAATACCTCCAGGGATGGGGACTCCACCCCCTCCCTGGGCAGCCTGTTCCAATGCCTGGCAACCTGTTCAGTAAAGAAATTCTTCCTAATATCCAATCTAAACTTCCCTTGGCACAACTACAAGCCATTTCCTCTTGTTCTATAACTTGTTACTTGCTTAAATAGACCAACTCCCCCTGGCTCCAACCTCCTGAATTTCAGGGAGTTGTGGAGAGCCAGAAGGTCTCCCCTGAGCCTCCTTTGCTCCAGGCTCAACACCCCCAGGTCCCTCAGACACTCCTCACCAGACTTGTGCTCTAGACCCTTCTCCAGTTCCATTGCCCTTCTCTGGACACACTCTAGCCCCTCAAGGTCCTTCTGGGAATGAGGAGCCCAAAATTGACTGCAGGATTTGAGAGGCGGCCTCCCCTGTGCCAAGTACAGGTGGACAATCACTTCCTTAATCCTACCGGCCCACCTATTTCTGTTACAGGCCAGGATGCCTTATTTCCCGCTGTGCTCCTTTCACACCAACAGATTCTGTCAGGTTTCTTGTCCTGATGAGTTTGAGGAAGGATGTTTTTCAAGGTTTTAGGCCTTTTCCAGTCTGGTTTGTTTTCCAAGTGAGGTTGTTCTGAGATCGAGTAAGAATTAACAAATACCCCCCTAGATAGGACAGTACAAATTCTTTAAAGCAAACAGTGAAAAAATCTAGCCAAAAAATAGAAGACAAAATGGGTTCACTCCGCAGTGGTGAGAGGGTGAGAATCTGAGAAGCCTCAGTTTTAAATAATGATGACAGTGATAATGACGACAACAAAGCTTACTTGAGAATAGAGGACACAGAAATGGAAATCACCGTGAGTGCAGTGGAAGGAAAATGCCAAGTGCATTTCAAGCATCAGCTGATAAAGTATTGCTGTCACAAAAACGTCAGGGCCAGCTCTCGATCTCAATGTTTGAGGCCACCACCAGAATATTAAACCAGGGCTGTTTGTCCATACTCAGGTAGGAAGATGTACGGAGATGGCACTATGGGCTGCTCAAGGCAGTGGAGGGCAAACTCTGTTAAAATAGAGAGAATAAGATTGGTTCGTTCAGCCCCACAGAAGAAAGATGGGGAAGAAGAATTCTACCTAAGTACCAAAGGAGAAGACAAGGTGATGGAAGGACAAATGGAAATAACTGACCATGAAGAGGAGTATCAGGAGGTTTCTAACCATCAGATGTGGCTAACACAGCCTCCTCGCTGGAGTACTAAGGCGAGTGTCTGAGGGAGCTAAAGCAACTCTATTTATTTCATAATCATTTTCAGAGACGCAACTTTCTGCCACTCATATTCAGAAGTCTTCTCTAAGGTCAGGAATGAAGTCTGGGTGGACAAATGGCCAGGAGACGGCGAACTCGGAAACTCTTGGCTGCAGTAAATGCCAGTTGGGAGTGACTTGCTGCACAGTTATTTTGGCAATTTGTTGTCTCTGCCCTTGGGCATCCTCTTTCAGTAGCCAGACCATAGTGAACTTTGTGTGCAGCATGATAGGGCACCCTTGGATTGGGCCAGCAGAAGGGATGAAGTAATGAAGAATGAAGAAAGTACTAAGTAAGACCAGTGCACTCATTTGAACTAACAAGGCAGCATTACACAAGCTTTAAGTGTCACCAGCATCCCTGCCAGTGAAGCCCTTAGGACAGGAGGTCCAAATCTTTACCTGCTAGCAAGACCTCACATCCTTTAGGTAAGAAATCACAGACTGGAATTTCATCCAGACAGAAACACCACTTCTGTGCATCCGTCCCCTTCTCTGCCAGTCATAGTGATGATAATTGTGAGCCAGCAATGGGCCCTC
>WEIS01070620.1:0-19127 GCA_013389965.1 Todus mexicanus
CCAACAGCCTGCATTCTACAGATACCAGGTCTGCAGCCTACACATCTGCCAGTTTTCTTGCTAGAGACGGAAAAACAGCACACATCTCATCGCTCACCAGCAGTTAGCTCGTTTTCCTGCTTCAATCTGCTGTTACACAGCTTCATCTGGTCCAAGAAACTTAAAATACATAAGCTAACAATATCAGATTTTTTTTTTTCAGGGAAAATAACTGAAAATTTAAAAACAGAGAATGCAAAAAATTGCTGTTCACCAACTGAAAATAATTTCCAAAGCAATGATTCAGCTTAGTGTGTGATTTTACACACATACACAGACATAGGTTTCCCACATATTAAAGTAGTGATACCTAGAACAAAATACACGCTCAGCTTTCCTATGTAAAGCCCATCACACAAGTAGGTATCTAGTAAGTAAGGACACAACTGTAGTCTGACACAATGTGGTAATTTCAATCTAACACAAAGTTTTGCTGGCACTGAGGTCAAAGCCCCATATTTTCAAGGAGAGCTACCAGACCTTTCCTGATGTGAATATTTATGTTTTGAGAGAAAAGAGAGAATTTTGTGTCGAAAAGTCACTCCATCAGATGAACACACTGCTCTCCTAAACAATTTGTTTTAAATTTGGGATAACCAACTGCTCACAAAATCTCCAATCGCTCCAGCAAAGCAAAAAGAACTCGATCAGAAAAGCCGTGGACAAATGGGGTTACCAGTCTGGCTTGTAAGTGATAATAGCTTGTTAAAAAAGGCAGAATCGCATTTCCATGTGGAAAATTTTGAAATTATTATTACTAAATACAACATCTCAGATTTCCCCTCCCACCTTGGGGCCTACAGAAAGAGGGGACAGTTTTTTTAACAGAGCCCATTGCAACAGAACGAGGGGTGGCTTTAAAGTAAAAGATTTAGACTCCAGATAAGGAAGAAATTATTTATGATTAGGGTGGTGAGACCCTGTCCCAGGTTGCCCTGAGAGGTGGTAGAAGCCCCATCCTTGGAAATACTCAAGGTCAGGTTGCACGGGGCTCCGAGCAACCTGCTCTAGTTGAGGATGTCCCTGCTCACTGCAGGGGGGTTGGACGAGATGACCTTGAGGGTCCCTTCCAACCCAAAACATGCTATGATGCTATGATTTCTTCCTGTTCCATTAGATAACAACAGATAGCAGAACAAAAGTCATGTTATTGTTCAAAATCACTTGGGATTTGAGCGCTCCCTCCCAGATCGCCCCAGAAGGGAGAAGAAACACTGAGACCAAGGGAAACAGGCAGACATTTGGTGGGGGCAGAGAACAGGAAATGCCTGCATGTGGCTACCCATCTTCTTCATAAGCCTTGCTGAAATATATGCAAGGTGGCCAAAATTCCCACACAACTCCAAACTGGGGAGGGAGGAGGGCAAGACTCAAGCATTGGAACGTTCTAATTTGAAAGTGTCGTTAAGAATTATCAGCCAGTCAAACTGTGGGGATAAAAATAAAGAAGCAAAGAGGCTCCATTTGATACGGCACCTAGATGGCAATGGAGAGAAGCGTTTATTCTACCACACTGAAATATTTCATATTCAGAGTCATCGCCACAGTGTCGAATAAAGCGAGGGAAAGTGTTGTTGCTTCTTCCTTGCATTATTCTGTGCTACGGCACCCTCTGCCATCCAAATTCCCGCTCCCTCTCACACCTTTACAAAATGTCAGTGCAGTGACTTTCGAGGAATTTGAGCCAAGTTCAAGAATCCCCATCTGCTCCCACTGGAAAGGAATGAGATCAGACTGTGAATGTGTGGCAGACTCCTGGCAAAAAGAGACAAGTGAGCACAATCTGGACGCATATGAAAGCCAGTCTCAGCCTTCTTCTCTCAAATTAAAAACTTGAGACTCACCTCCATCTCGCTGTATAACGAAGCATTCATATACTCAGTTCATCATCCATTTAGGTTAAGTGCATGTATAGGCAAGCACTCTCAAGACACCTCATTAATCTACATTTATCTTAAAGGTGTTTGCAATTGTAGACGTGCATGCGCAAGATGAGATTTTCAAGACTTCAAAGCAATTAGGTCTTGAGAAAAGTGGCTTCGGTAGGGCATGTTCTCACAGTTATTTAAATAAATTCAAATAAAATATATGTTTAAATCAGGGCAACATTTCTCATTAGACATGGGCATTTTTTCTGGTTTTAAAAGCTTTTTTGAATTGCTTTGCACTGTGCACTTACGCAGGTAGTCAGCTGTCCCCACAGGTTCAAAACCAGAATTCACAACACCTTGTCATTATAGCTGGCAGCACTGTGGAAATACATATATAAAACACAAGCTACAAATCAAAGCATCGGTCTTTTGAGTGATTTGCAGGAGCGAACTGCAGAAATTGAGCTAAAAACTGAAGAGTAGAGCAGCATGGATTAAGTCCTGGAGCAAACCTGGGTCAGCAACTTCCTGACTCCTCAGAAGAAAGCACCTAGACTAGAGAAAGGTCGCAAAGGTAGAGAGGAAAACCAGAATATGCTACAGCTCCTCACATGCAACTTGCTCACATTCAGAAGGGCATAAACCTGGACTCACCTTCTGGAGATGTTTCTCCCTACCTGACTGCTTATCATGGTAGCCCAAGGCTCAAGTTAGGAGCAGCAGCCTGCAGTTGTCCACCAAACACTTCAAACTTCCTTATTTGTAATATGGCAAACCTTAAAAGCCCTCCAAACAAAAAGAACCCCAGAAATCAAGCTGTTGCCCAAAGCCATGTGAGAACATAGGTAGAACTGGCAATTGAAGGTGGATCATGCAACTCCTGGTTGAACCCAATAAAATTACCCCTTCTGCATTTGACCATCTACTCCACCTCTAGATGTGCAGTAATCCCAAATCTTGCCTATTTAAACTTTAACAGAAGACTCATGAAATTTCCATCCTTGCGAAAAACAAACGACCCTAACTCTGGCAGTGAATATGAGACTTCCCTACAATCCCAAGTGTCTCTCTTGCTTCCATCAATTTATTTTCCTTTTAAATCCATTTGTGGACTTAAAAGGAGAATAAATAGTCCATTTCTTGGCCAAGTCCCTTTCTTGGCCGCAAATGTGGCCAAGAAAAACCCAAGTGATTACATTCTGCATGTGGTTGTAGCCTGAATTCTGCTATTTTAAAACATACACATAAACACACAGATACATATGTACATACACTCACACATACATATAGCCTTTGCTAATAATCAGACCAGATCGACGAGTCCCCTCTATTTGATTTCTTTACAGTGATTCTTGTAAAAAGCAGTCCCCAAATGTGCAAGCTATTAAGAAAATATGTGAAAAAAAAAAAAAGTCTGACTGGCAGACTAAAGTTGTAGGCTGAATAAGACATGAGCCTGTTTAGCATTAATGCCAGAAGATCCCCTCTCACTCTCAAAAATCTGACATAGCATTTGCTTTATTAGCTCTAAATGAACTATTCATTTCATTTACATTAAAAATAGGAAATTAGAAATTAATACCGATGATTTAGAACTGAAGTCATGCAATGACAGCACTTCTTTTTTTAATAGACTTTCCGTTGGGAAGCGAGTATTACCGCACGCTGCTGAATTGCTGCAAGAGCCTACACGGGCGGCACAAGCGGTCTGTCGATAGAACCAGTAAGGTTTCATTTACCAATTATAACAGTTGATTAACTCTAGGCTTCCTTTGCCACTAATTGAGTACCACAAACTGCCTCCAACTATTACGAGTTCAGATCTGAGTGTATGAGCAAGAAATGACTACCTCACGTGCTATCTAGAATTACAGCTTCACAGATAATTAAGGTGGTGGGTTTTTTTGAATGGACAAAGAAAAAGACAAGACGATGCTGCAGCATAGTCAAAAAGTCACTGCAGCTTAAATTAACCTTAGAATTCGTGAAACTTTAGTTTGAAGAAAGTGAAAATGCAAGTCTGATGCTCAAAATGGTCAGATGTTTCATGAGCTTCCTCTTCTATTTTGCGAAGTACGTGGTGCAATGCCTCAGAAAAGTTTATCACAAGTCACAAATATGCCACCAGCTGAGATCCAGGAGTTTCCCTTCCACGCTAGAGATGATTACAAAAAAGCCCCAGAAGACGCCACTCCAGCAGCAAGCCGAATAAAGTGAGCCAGAGCTCCTCATCGGCAATGGCATGTAGCAGAAATGACAACACAGCGAAATAAGCTCTGCAGCCAGAGCCTGGGGCTGGCACAGCTCCCGGTGCACTGGAGCCATTAACTCCAGCAGAATGACATTCCAGATTCCAGCCGCTCATCTGCCCCTACTCACTGCAGGAGCCTTGCTAACATTTGTGTTTGCTTCTCCAGGTCAATGCCAATAACTTCATGGTCCTAACCTACTGAAAAGTGCTACCTCGATCTACCTTTAACCTCCTCCAGGTTCCCACAGTATTAAGGACCTGCCTCTTATTCCCAGCACATTAAACTCCATCTAAGCCTATTTTAATCACACACAGAATCCCTCTCTTCCTTTCCAAGATTTTTAGTGAACGTAGCATCAGATGAGGCTGAAAATTTTTCCTCTCTTAGCCTGGACAAAACCTTTTTCCGCTAAGTGCTTTCTAACAGGGCTGCTGCACAGCACCATTACTGGAAATCAGGGGTTTATAATGGAAATGGTGATGTAACCTTATAATACAGCACCAAGCTGCGTGAAAACCCCGTCATGCTTCTGTAAAGAAAGTGCATTTAAAACCTAACAGGCTTTGTGATCACCATAAAATGCACGCACTACTGCTGCAGGTTGTCAGAAGGCTCCATCAGATGAAGTTGGGCGCAGCAGCGATGAACTGCAGCCTCCCCTGACTTTGTACAGTACGTGGGCTTATTACATCCAGCAGCTGTGGCCACCTCCACGCTAACAAGGAAGAGGAAGATAAAAGTCGGCACTAAATTAGAATTTAGTTGTGTGATCATAAAAAGAATAAGGGAACAAAATCAATGTGAGCAGGAGTCAGTGCTGGAAGGTTACTCTCACTACCTGTCCATTACACGCTTAGTTATTCCTTGCCTGGCATTAATACCTACTCATTTCTCCAAAGCAGTGACTCTCATTATCATCTTCGTCCCTTTGCTGTTACCACACTAACCTTCCTCGAGGGAAGGTTTACTAGCTTCAGTGAACGCTTGGCACAGTATTTCACGTAAAATTTGGAAAATTTGAAATTAAGGCAGTAAATCACCGCTACCCTCTGCATGTAAGAGACACATCCAGGTGTAACAAAGATATGATGGTGCTATTTTATTAAATCAGTGAAAGGACACTGAAGAGAAGCGAACGAGACTTGGCCTTAGAACATCTGAAACTTAGTAAGTCTAAGATAAGAACCCTGATGAGGATTGCTACTACAAAGGCAAAGACATCTAGGAATTTAACACAGGGTAAGCTTAATAATAAAGTTAAAAAGAAAAGTTTTAGTATTAAAACTATGCTTACACCTGAAGGGCTCTGGATTATTTCAGATTTAGATAAGCCAGAGCCAGGAGACCCCAACTAATCAGGAATGTGCTTTAACAGCCTCTGATTCAGAAGCTGTCAAGCTACTTTGATTTTACAGCAAATGTGCAACACATCATAAAACAAAATAATAAAGCGAGATGAAAGGAAAGAGGTGATACAGGAAAAGGCCCAAGGAGAAACACGGGAAGACAAAAGAAAAGGTGAAGAAAGAGATGATGTTTTAAAGACAAATTATCTGCATGTAAAGTTCTGAAGTTTTAACTCCCAACCTCCCTCTCCCATTACTGAGCGCGCTGCAGATGAAGCACAGCACTGGAGACTAAGAGGCCACGTTGCCTCTTCCGAGGGCAAACTCCACCATCGTGGAAAGCTAATGAGAATAAAAGCAACAGGCAAGACTAAGAGAGCAGAGAATGAAAAGTAATAGCATTGATTCAAGAAGTTCATTTTTTATTAATGGGTGTTCTTTCCAACACACAGCGTAGAAGCATTTTATGTTTAATAGGTGCCATTGCTGTGCAAATGTCTTCTAAAATAAAGGCTGATTTATTCCTAAGGACAGAAAAAAAGCCCTTTACCAAGACATTAAGTGGCATCATTCCCCCATCCAAAATCTGCACCAAAGGACAGATGTGAGAAACAGCAGAAATATGCACAGGTCCTTTACAAAATTGACATCAGAGGATACAGCCACATGCCAGATTCAAGAATCAAAACGAAGCGTAGACCATGTAAAAAAGAAGAAAACATCCTCAGTGAAAGCCCTTTGATGTTGAAACAATTTAATAGAAGGTGGGTGCTATAGATGCCGAAATATTCTGTTGTTTAAATTGCAAAGCAAATTAAAATATGTTGTCATTTGATAACCCTGGGTAATTTGTCAGTGACCCCGTCTTCTCAGAGGAGAAGGCATGTGTATTATTAACTACCCTTCAAAAGGCTTCAAAGGAAAAACCTCAGTAAGATTCACAAGTCCTAGTCTCAGAATCCTACAGAAAGAGACCAATTTCTTCTGACTTCTCTCCCTTCCTCCTCCTGCTTCTGGTTTAAATGCTTGCAACACGTTTTGAATATTTATCCTCGATTCAGTCTATTCCACATATTTTAACTACAAAACCCTAATTCAGCTAACAGATTAAATCCCGTTGTTTAAAATGCAAATTTTAATCCATAATTAATATGCAAACCAAGGCCTCTTCTGATTCCTTTTGCATCAATTGCTCTCCTCCAGTCTCCAGGATGGAAAACACTGCTTGTGGATGTTTTCCTTCACAACCTCAGTAGCGGTTGTCTCTTCCTCATTCTGCCATCAGTTAGGTTTTGTATTTAGATAGAAATGTCTTCAGGTACCGCCTGGCAACAATCACAGCAACCGCATCCAGGTGGAATTGAAAATGTTATTTAATCTGCTGTGATTTTGTTGATAGAAAATGTTCAGCTTAATAAGAAAGGTGCTGCTGGTGGTGAAATTGTTACAGCTTTGGAAGGATGTAACATACTTCATACCTATTTGCTTTATTTACTGAGTAAACACACAAAGAAGCACGTGTTTTCCTTCAGTGAGCCAAAAAGGCATGTGAGGAGGTCACGGTGACTCAAACAGGAGCTTGTGCAGAACCAGGCCCCTTTCCTGCCCATGCGCCTCGTGTGCATCCACGTACGCGCTGCAGGATGCTGGCTGGAGATGACACAGGCAAGTACAGACTCAAGGAAACGTCCCATCAGCTTCCCTCAGAGCTGCCATCCCTTACGTGAACTTCTGCAGCGGATGCCCTTGAGCAAATTAAGCGTCAGTCTTCTGTGCCAAAGCAGGAAGCAGATTGTCAATGAAGCCTTCCAAATGGCACTTTGAAAGCCCAGGGTACTGGAAAAGGCACTGGGATTAGACTGGAGATCTTCTTTCAGAAGCCAGAGCCTCGCTGGTGCAGCTGACCCACATTCTCCAATTCAGTGTTGAAGGACTAGCCAAAACATGTATAAATAATGGGTCCGTATCAGCTGCATCTACAAGCACCCCATGCTGGTGAGAACATGTCATCTCCTCTCATGTGCTACTCCACCACCAGCCACAGATGCTAAACACGATCCCAAACCACATCTGTTTTAACTTGCATAAGGCTGTTTACAGACCAGGCTGTATCTTGCCAGAACCTCCCATTAGATTGCTATTTACTGACTCTGGTGGTGGTGAGAAATCCAAGGTTTTAAACGACCAACATCACCCTCCCCTTTGAAATCTAATTCAAACCAGTTTTAAGGCTTCCTTCTTATGACTAATTCCCTTTATCCAAGCATCCTATTAGGTTTAAGGAGCCACAGCAAGCTCCAGCTTTTAAACTTCTTTTTAACCAAGGTAGTCCTTCCTTGGACCTGCAGATATAAGTATCTTCTGGCACAGCCAGGGGCAACTTGTGCATATTCAAAGCTCACAGTCTGAGGGTTTCAATGTTTTACATCAAGACCAAAGTACACACAGGCTCTGAATAATCCCATGACTCCATTTTTCACTTCAGCTGAAAAGGATTCAACAAGACGCATCAGAGGACAAAACACTCATGTTCATCTGCATTCTAGAAATGAACAGATGCTAAAAATGAAGATTATTTAGGCAGAAATCTTGATTGTTAAATATTTGCAGCATTTTCTGCGTTTTCAGTTGTTCTCTGCAGAAGGGTTGCTGTAACATGAGCCTTTTGTTTGCTGAAGAGGCAGATAAATTACACCCCTAATTGCTCACATATAACACACACTTATTCAAATTTGTTATTACACATGGAAAACGACTCGGTTCTAATATTCTAAGTGAACAGATTTTCAGCAGCTATTCCCAGCAATGCTGCGTTAAGAGGCATAAGTGAAGGCAGAGTAAGTCCACAAAACCATCCAAGTGCAACTGATTTTATATACTTAGTTAAAATCACCTGAAGCAAGCTGGGCACAAACTGGAACAGATATTTTGTTTATAGATACAAATAATAAAATCAATCATTATTTAAGGTTAGCAACCTGATTACTTTTGGTCCTTATGCAAGATTTTAGAGCTAAGAGTTATCCTTTTCTATCTTAATAATATTTCTAACTCTTCATCACCTTCTCAGGTTTGGAATAACTACTTATCAAATTGAAATAACTAGTTACTGAATTCACTGAATGAAATGCAAAAAAAAAAGAAATTATCTCTAAATTTGACAGAAAAACAACTGACACATTTTGCTTGTTTCTCAAAAAACCCTGGTTCCAACCTCTTAACTAGATTTCAACACAAATGTTTGGCTTGGAGGGGTAGCCTTAGGGTGTTTAGATCAGGGAAGTAAGGGAGGTTAAGTCAGACTGAGTATTTAATTACAGCTAAACTACACATTTATTTTAAACTTATTTATAAATAAAAGTAATGGGGGAAAAATTCTTATGTATTTCTAATCCAGTTGAAATTAATGCCTCAATTTACCCAATCCTAAAGACCTACCCCCAGATCCACATTCAACAAAACACTCGAAGATCATCTCAAAGTGGACAAACTGAAATCCTGAAACAAGTCTTTTGCCAATCTTGAATCTACAGTTAGCGTTTAAATCTTATATCCCAAACAGAGAATTTAAAGTACGCTCTTCTGACCTCCTCTTGGACAAAACTCACTCCTGTATCACGACAGTGCTCGGATTCTAGTACCAGAAGACAAAGGCACGAACATGATGGAAGCTTCCACACCTCACCGAGCTACCAGTTAACAGCAGAGCAGTGCCGACCACAGCAGCGCTGCTTTACCGCACACCAGGCACCCAGATTTGTGTCAGACTTACATCCAGCAGAAAGTCTCCAGGCTCTGCCCACTTGAGCTATCCTTCCCTGAAGAAGCAGAAGACAACGCTTTGAGAGGCTGTCCCACGAGCTAACGTCTTCCTTACCTTCCTGCTACAGCCCAGCCACCTGCGTTTGGCTGCTGCAGGTACACGATGACCCCTCTTTCCTGCTCTACCCTCTACCCTCACCTTTACTGGCAACAACAGAAACCACCTGGCGCCTTAGATCAGATAGCAGAAGCTCTCCCATTGCCCGCAGCAGCTGCCAAATGCTTTCCCCCTTTTCCTCCTCTCTTTTTTTTCCCCCCCTCCCTCCACCAGCCCCGCTCTGGGGAGCTGCCAGAGGAGTCAGACGTTGCACGGGGGACGCGAGGGGCACGTAGCCCCAGTTTGGGAGGTCTCGGTGTCCAGAGCAGCCCTGCACGGAGAGGTGAAACCACCTTCTGCCCTTGGCCTGTGCTGGCTAAAAAAATACAAAGCAAACATCAGATTGTGTGTTTTTGTGTACATATGGGAATAAAAGGGAGGCAAAAGATGGTCACAAAGATACAGCTGCCTAAGTGACTGAGCGTTCAGTGCAAGTGCCAGAGGGACAGGCCAGAGGCTCGCAAAACACGGCAGATGGACAGCCAAGACAGAATAACAGCCCTGTAACAGAGAAACCTGAACTGGTTTAACTGGGTCCATCTCCTTATAAAATAGTTATAAAAAGAAATGTGAGATTACAAGACCAGCTGAAAGTGCTGTGCTAATAAAACACAGGAAACCATTGATCTCAATAAGAGCCACTTACCGAATGCATACAAAGAACACAGCCTGTAGGGCTAAAATATCTTATTAGTTCTCATTACTTTTTTTTAAAGCATGCAAAGTTGCTTGCAGAAGTTAAATACAGCAACTGGACAGAACTCATACCCACGCGATTCTGTAGCGACTGTGGGTTCGCTGAAATTGTGAAGGCAGAAGATATCAAAGCTTTTCCTGCATAAATGCAAGGCTGACCATTTTAGAAAGCTTTTCACAACCTGCCACCTCAAAGAACAGGAGTAATGTAACGAGTTCAGTGAAAAAAACCTCAGAATTACAGACAATTTAATATTTTTTCTTCACATGAATGGCTGTGCAACTGGGGTTCCTTTAAGTTTCAGCACCACCAACAGATTAGCCAGTAGCACAGAAAGCCAAAACGCAAAACAAGAATACAAGAGGAGAGACGGAATTTACTGAACAAGATCTACAATAGACTCTGGCACATCTCTGCCTCAGGAAAAAATAAGAAAATAACAAAAAGAGTCGAAAAGACACTTACCACAGGATTTTGTTAATATGGGTTGATGCTCGCATACCACTCAGCGTTACATGCGGTTGCAAAAATTCTCACTGTCTCAGGAGATCATATGCAAACACCCCAAGTTATAAATTTATGCAAGCTTTTGCCAGAGCGAGTCAGAAGTTTTCCTTTATTTCCACAGCTGCTGAAAAGTATTATCGCATCCATACGCTATCATGTCCAAAGTTTCCTGGCTTTTAAAATGCTCCACACTTCCTATTTAAAGCATGAGCTCGAATGGATGTTTAACTCATTCCACAAAGAGTTTGGTTATACATCTCCCTTTATGAAAAATTTAAGTTGTTTGGCTAAGAAGCAGTGTCTTTTTACCCCAAGACGCTACTCCTGCAGCAGTTAAGTAAACAACACAAAACAAAAACAGGGAAAGGAACCAAAGTGTTTTGTAACTAACACAGAAGAGGGGTTTGGTTTGTTTTCATAAAGTTCAAAGCGAAGAAGTTTTACAACTGAAGTAAAGTGAGTGCAGAAGGGCTTGGAGAAGGAAGGTTTCCATTAAAGAGATTTGAACTGGTTCAATAGTAACTTGAGCTCTGTATGAGCTCATTTTTTGCCGTGCCACAGTCAGCAGTGAAGCAAAAAAACTTCACAAAACGCACGAGGGAGCTGATGACAGATGAGAGGGCAAGAGGCAGCGCGAGGGCCATCTCTGAAATCATTACTAGCACTAGATTACAGCTTGCCAGGAGAGAGCCTTTCCCAGATCTTTAAAGCTGCAAACATAAACAGCACTTAAAATGAAATTTAACTTGAGTGGTGAACCAGGAAATGAAAGAAAAAAAAAAAAGGGGGGCTGAAAGCAAATGATGGATTTTCCTGTGACCCAAGGGAAGCCCTGGGAAGTCCTGGCACTCAACAGAGAATCCCACTTTGTGGTCACCAGAGCTGTGCACCTGTAGGGAGTGGGATTTCAGGATGATGTTTCCTCTCCCCCCCAATTTGCTGGCTGTTACAAGACGCTGCTATCAGCTGTGGCAAACTCCCCTCCGAGACACACAGAAGCCTCTGAGACACAGGACAGCCACCATGCAGAAAGCCTCAGCTGCTTTAGGGGTCTGAAAGAGACACCCTGGCTTAGGGACTCATCTCCCACCTGCATTGAAGTCTGCTCTGATTCACAGCAAAATAATCATTTTGGCAGTGAAAAGCAGCTACTAAAAAAGCTTTTTTGCTACATCAGCACCAACAAAAAGCCGAGCCGGCAGACTCTCTGACAGCACATGCAATTTGTGGGAAATGGACAGCCATGGAGCAGGCTCAGGTCGGGCTCAGCAGTGGGTAACGCTGCCTGGAGTCCATCCCTGGCTGACAGCACCCACACTGCACAAGGGCAACCTGAGCACAGTCCCACCGGTTCCTGCAGCAGGTGATCCAGGTGACCCTTTGGAGAGAGGGTCCCTACAAGAAAGTTGGAGAGGGCCTGTTTACAAGGGCATGTAGCAATAGCACGAGAGGCAATGGGTTTAAATTAGAGAAGCATAGACTTAGGACGTTGGGAAGAAATTCTTTACCATGAGGGCTGTGGAACACTGGAACAAGTTGCCCGGGGAGGTGGTAGAGGCCCCATCCCTGGAGACGTTCAAGGTCAGGCTCGATGAGGCTCTGAGCAACCTGCTCTAGCTGAGGATGGCCCTGCTCCTTGCAGGGGGGTTGGACTAGATGATCTTTAGAAGTCCCTTCCAACCCAATGCGTTTCATGATTCTATGAATCCAACAGTGTCAGCCCACGGGAGTTATGACTGGGAGAGAGTCAAAGAATCACAGGATGTTAGGGATTGGAAGGGACCTTGAAAGATCTTCTAGTCCAATCCCTCTGCTGGAGCAGGATCACCTAGACCAAGTTGCACAGGAACTCATTCAGGCATGTTTTAAATGTCTCCAGAGAAGGAGACTCCACAACCCCCCTGGGCAGCCTGTTCTGCTGCTCTGTCACCCTCCCTGTAAAGAAGTTTTTACTAATATTCAAGTGGAATCTGCTGTGTTCTAGTTTGCACCCGTTGCCCCTTGTCCTATCATTGGGTGCCATCGAGAAGAGTCTGGTTCCATCCTCCCGACACTCGCCCTTTACTCATTCATAAACATTAATGAGGTCTCCCCTCAATCTCCTTTTCTCCAAGCTAAAGAGACCCAGCTCCCTCAGCCTTTCATGCCAAACCTGCAACCGACTAGAGTGCCGGCTGACACCTAGTGTCAGGGTGACACTTGAGAGCATGGTGCAGATGCTGCCCCTGTTCTGTCCCCCTGTGCAGCACAGGATGGCTCCTGGGCACCGCTGGGCTCTGGAAGGACACAGTCACACGCCGTTTGCCTGATGGGGATCTAACAAGATGCAGCTTCATCTGTGTCAGCACGGCCAGTCTTCCAATGGCTTAACGTTTCACTCACAGATCTGCACATAATCAGCTCAGTTTTAGGATCTGCAGTTAAACCTCATTGGCTGAGCCTGAAGATTAGAGATAAAAACCTGGAGATTCAGGAACGAAAAGTAAAGCAAGGCAGCCGGAGTTGTTGCTTCCCTCCTTATCACTCATCACTGTAACTGCACCCAAAGGACAACCACTTGCAGGCAGCACTGATACTGAATCAATCCCTTCTGGAGAAGTTGTTACCAGTCTCCAGCAACAGAAGTTGAGAACTATGGAAAACCTCGCACAGGTTTGGAGAGGGGCAGGTTAATTCCTCCTCGGGGAGGTGAGATGAGCCACCATCTGCAGTGGCAGCACAGCTGCCCAATACCCGCTCAGACAGTTTAAATCCTGACTTACTGGGTTGAGCAGCACTTGCAGAAAGACCTTGTATCAACAAGAAGCAGGTGAATGGTATAAGAGGAGGCAAGGAACAGGCTTTGCTCAACAGGGATTCTGCTCTCCGAGGAATTCTGCAGGTGGCATCCTGCATATTGCAGTAAATCGAGACAACCCCGGGCAGATCTTAAAAGCAAAGTCAATAGGAGTCCTGCTGCAGGATCTATATGTTTTGCATATATAAAGGTGATTTTTAATATGGCGTGGCTTTGATAAAGGTGACTTTAGGCCATCAGTGCAAACATTCAAACGTAGGGATCCATGTAACCTGAATAACCAAGACTTATTTGCATACAGAGACTTGCTAGCCAATTTTTCTTCAGCTTCGCTGTGGGATGGAAAGGTAAATGGCAACGTACGTATTTTTGGTAACAGGTAATAAGGACTTAGGAGAGTCTCTCCTATTTTTATTTATTACATAGGCACGAAGCCAGACAAGGCATTTAGTTAATTAGTTTTATTGATAGCAGTAAGTGGTACATTTCTTCATTCTTTTTTTTTTTTCCTAGTGCAGGATGTGGTCCTTAGCTTTCCTTTTACGTACAACAACCAAAAAATTAAGGAAAAAAACAACTAACTTCCTGAAAGATCCAAATAAAAAAGTTACCACTAATAAAATAAACCCCAAATTCATCGTTCAACATAGCCATCACCATAGAAAGATTAACACGCAAATGAGATAGGAAGAAACTTGCCTACACTGTTAAGGGGAAATGCTGTATTAAAAAGGTAAGTTTCAAATAAAATAAAATAAAAACAAAGGGAGGAAGTAGGAAAAAATAATGAGGTCCTTACACTCTGCAAGTTTGCCAAGCGTATCAACCCTTGTTGTATTTGTTTTTCGTGTGTTACTCACTAGGCATGTTCGCGCACTGGGAAAGACACCAGATAAAACATGTGGTTATCGGCCAGCACAGATAACACGGCCAGAACGTGAGCTCAGGTCTGCGGCAGCTTTCCTTAACAAGGATTTCCTGTTTCAGCAGAGATTGATCCTATGTGATGTGACAGACCACTGAGAGAAAGAAATTGCTTTACAATATGATTCTTGACTGTAAAAAAAACCCCAACACATGCAACTAATGTATATTCACTGTGGGCTTACTGAATTTCATACTACTCTGTCTAAGTTTCCACTTCATGTACAACCAACTTTTGTCTTTCTAGTGCTACAACCCAGCGCTACATTGAATTCAGTGGTTGTCTTTTAGCTCAAAAGGCCTGAAACCAGTTTATGAATATGTAACATTGAAATAACCAGAGTTGCCTATCTGTTCTAGTTTTCAGGACTTTGCAGTGCATGTCACTGCATTACAGGAATGGCTCATTCACTTACAAAAAGCTTCAAGAAGGAGGTGATAAATGAACATTATGCCCTTATAGTTGTAACCAGATGAGGGGAGTGGAACACACAGAGGGTTTTTCCTCTGTCTTCAGCTTTACAGAGTTTTCATGCGGTTCACTGGTTGCAAAGTTAGCAAGAATGAAAGTGTGTCTGCTATCCCTCGCCTCAGCTACCCACCAAATGGCAGTTAAACAGAGCTGAAAGATATCAGTGTGGTGTGCTTGCACGACAGACCTTCTAAAAAGGTACCAACCACGCTGTAAAGCATTTTGACACAGAGCAGGAAGAATCTAGGGTGCTGTTGTGATGCCCATATCTCAGTTAATTTAGTACGGCTCTAGCAAAACCAGCCTGCAAGAGCTGGGCTGCAAGAGCCACCACAGGGAGTTCCCCTGGTACAAAGCAAAGCTGCAAGAACATATCCAGAGAGACTGTTTCATAACCAAGAAGCAAATATAGGACCAGGTCAAGTATTTAAGTTAGACAACTTTCAGTTTTTTTATATGATCTGTTTAAGCGTGCGCTCACACCCCTCCTCATAAATTTGGGCTGGTTTCAAGCAAATTTTTAAAGCATTTGAAGCCTCAAAGATACATAGATTCCCTAAATTTCATGTAAACTGAGGGCTGAGTAATGAAAGGCTCCAGCCAGGAGTCCAAGCTCAGACAGGGCTTGTTCCAGCGCTGCTAAAAACCAGTTGCAAGTAACAGCCCTTATAAGCATTTTAAAATAAAACATTATTTTAAAATAAAAACAAACCCCCCCCCAAAACCCAAACAAACTCTAAGAACCTGGATCAACAGCAAATGAATTTGCCAGGAAAACAAACCCAAGGTTTATGGAAGGCAAAACTGGAGGATCCCCACATTGACTCTATGTGAACTGGATGGCAATAGGGATTTAGTTACACAGCACATAAGAGCTCAAGGTTGTGACGCTGCTGTGAAAGATTCGTGCAAGCTTATCTCGTGCAGATCAGTTGAAGCTTACAGCTTTGGTTTGCAGCAGTGTACTTTCAGCTATCTCACATTTCGGGTTTTTTCCAGTCTAGTACAGCAATCTGACCCATTTTCTTCCGCAGTCCAGAGATCTGGTCAAAATTTATTAAACACAATGATGACGATGAAAAGGTCAACTATCTGCCTGCATTCCTTCTGAAAGTAGGTGTCTTGTAGGATGCGCCTCTGGCACATGTAAGAAAAAGTTAAAACAAAAACAAAGAAAAAAAGCCCCCAATGCCAAAACTATTCCAGCTTTAAGTACAAAGACCTCTTTCTATTAGGAAAAACACACAATCATTGTGATGAACATTGATTACAATTTCCGATTCTTGCAAGAACCATTTTCAAACTTCCTGCCATTTGCCAATTACGGAATTGACACCCATAATCTAAAGTATTTTTCGCTTTAGAAAAAATTTTTTAAAAAGAACGATTAGCATTTACCAGATTGTCTTAAATGGGATAACGCAATGAGGTCTAACCATGCTGCAATGAGAACAAACCTAGTTTAATCCCAGGCCAGTTATGCAGTTCAGGACAAATCATATCACTGTCTTACTAGTTACTGTCTACTTTATCTTTACTTCTCTTTCTTGCTTAAAGCAGAATCAGGCACAGACCTGGCTGCAGTTCAACACCATTTGGCTCTGGAAGACACAGACACAGTTGTATCAAACTACAAAGCTTCACCCTGGACTTTACATCCCATGCTTTAGGCCCTGCCTATGAAAAGCAAGACATGGAGTTCAGAATGGGGTTGGGAGGAGAGAACGCTTGGTGCCACCGTGAGTAACAGCTACAAGGCAGCTCGCTCGTACTTCATGCACACCTATCTGTACACTTTGGCCGGATTTCAGCCAAGAACCTTTAGAAAAAAAAGCTTCTCAACTTAGGTTTTCAGCTTCAGAACAGCTGTCTCTGAATATAAAGTTTCATATTTTTAACAAACACTACTCAGGTGAAGGGAAGAGGAACTGCGCTGTAAATTCAAACCTCTCATTAAGAAAAAAAAGACATAGAAGATAAGCGCATCAGGAAAAAGAAAAGGATCCACAGTAGAGACTAAATGGTTAAGAGAGTTGAGAGGAAGACAACAGAAAAATCTGTTTCAGCTGACCACCTTTCCTTTGAATAGTATGTTGACACTCCCACTCAAAGCCAAACCAACCCTGTAAACTTCAAGCCCTAGATTCAGTTATAAACCCTAGGCAAAGATAACGAAAACCCTTCCAAAAACAATGCTCTTCTACTCCCCTTCCATTGAAGACTTCATAGTAGTAATACTTGCACCTAGTCTAGGCTTTACAGGTCCCAAATGTTAATGATTCAAGCTTTTAAACTTCCATTCATCCACTCTTCATTCAACAACTGGTTTACAGAAAGATTTTTAAATTGTTTTAAAGAGCACCGGAGCTCACTGTAGGACCTTTTTGATTCTCTAGCACGCACTATCGCTTATTTACATTAGCTTTTCCATTAGTCAAGTGCTGGCTAACTCACATTGAAATGAATCACAAGCACCAGAGTAAACAAGGCTGTTAAGGCAAAGGAATCCAGTGCAAACAACATCTGATACAGGAGACATTTAAGTCTATAAAACTAAGAGAAGTTTGATTTGCTTTATAACTTAGCGCGTTTCAAAACGAAAAGTTACCATTAAGAAAGTCTGAAAGTGCTTAAACTTACACAGAAGCACCACTAAAAACTCCCCATCTCTTAATTTTCACCAGTGACACAAAGGCACTGACTAAAACCACTATGTACTGCAATTAATAAAAATTCTTTCCAAATGCATCTCCAGAAAAAGGGGGAGGTGGGGCGTAGTGGAGGGTGGGGTATCCCAAAATCTGTTACAGGACCACGCCATTCTCCAAAATGCACAAATATTGAAGTGGCATTGCCCAGAGAGGTGGTAGATGCCCCCATCCCTGGAAACGTTCCAGGTCAGGTTGGCCAGGGCTCTGAGCAACCTGCTCTAGTTGCAGATGTCCCTCCTCCCTGCAGGGGGTTGGACTAGATGACCTTTAAAGTCCCTTCCAACCCAAAACATTCTTTGATTCTGATCCTAAGATGCATCGTCCTTTATGTTAAAAGGAAGGAAAAAAAAAAAAGGAAAGAAAGAAAAAGTCATGGCCCTTGCGATTCAGAGAACTTGCCAAAAGCAATAAAAGAAATGTTTCTTCTGTGCCCAGCCCGAATTCTGATGAAAATTAATATTTGACCAGGACAAAGGGAACAGTGCAATTTAATGAAACTGCAGCTAGTGACATCCCATAAAATGATGCCAATCACTTGTCTTTGAGTCAGCTGCATTTCCACATTTAGTCCAAGTGCTTCTGGTGACTCACACCAATGATCTATCTGGGAGATAAGTAAAGGAAATCTCTGGCACGATTTTGTTGCAGCTTTTCAAGATGAATTGTAATGTGCCTGGTGCTCCTCATTTGAACTTCAGTTATTTGAAAATTTAATTTGAATTCCAATTTGTCCTTAGGAATTTTCTCAGAAGGAACAAGCTTAATGTGGTTGATGTAAGGCGCATAAAATTGGCAAGCGAGGTAATGATCATGGTCTAACCAGATCCTGTTTTCAGTAAGAAGCAGCTTTTTAAGCTGCCTGCTTGCCTAAAGGCCTTTAGAGAAGATGATTTCTTTATTGGGGTAGGGAGTTTATGCCTGAAATATAGTTTATATTATCTTTTCATTATGTGTCTATTTGCAATGTTTCATGCCGTTTGGTTTTCTCTTAGTTCAAAGTCCAAAGTTCAAATTGTATCCTTGCATTAATTAGTTATAGCTGTAGGCAAGTCAATTCTGCCTTTGCTTCCCAGGACAATAATAAATATTTATCTTCTCAGAAGGACAATAATAAATATTTATCTACATTAAATAGATATTGGAAGCAATTGATTGCCCTGCCTGACAAGGCTTGTTTTTGAAATACACAATGACTCCAGAAAATTCTAAGCAGAAATTACCTATTTTGACCACATTAACTGCAATAATTGTAATTTCTGTAAATGGCTTGTTGAGCTTTCCTGAGGGATGCCATTTTCTACAGTATGCTTCTTAAGCCTCTCGTTTAGCAAACTGTGGTACCCAAGCTGAGTTCATAGAATCTTAACTATGGCAGTTTAAAACAAAAAAAAAACAAAGCAAAAAAACACCAAAGTACATTGATTACAAAGACATTTAATCTTAAGAATCTGAATGGTTGTATTTTTAGAATATGGAGGTTTTTTCTGATCCGCTTGCTGGAGGAAAATACCCAGTAGGAATGGAAGCTCTTTATTTCATTGCTTTTACAGTAATGAGTTATCTTTGACAGCCGATGTTTTGTTGACTAGGAT
>WEIS01070620.1:19292-32771 GCA_013389965.1 Todus mexicanus
AAAAAATACCCAAACCATAGGTGTGATTCTGAAAAGAAAAAAAAAAAAGGTAATTGCAAGTCTTGTGTAGCATCAAACGTGAACAGAAAATCAGCTGAGGCTTCCTCATCGTCAAAGTGCCAAAAAAGGAATACATGAACTCCCCACTAGCTCAAATTTAGTACTTTATTCTACTAGTCCTGATGTTACTTGTAATAAAGAGATTAAGACCAATACTAAAATGGGAGGAAGGGGTCAAACTGATCCCTTAGAGCAGTCATTTAATGAAGGACCATTTTACCAGTGCATGCTATGTTCAATTTGCTGGGACTCTTCATTAATTTGGTTTCAGTCAAAGCTGGAAGGAATAAGCTCTTTGAAAGCACTCACTCTTCTACCTCCAAGTTCATTCTAAACTCTTGCCTCTCAGCGCACAAAACAGACGTGACAAATGCAGCCCTCCCCCTGTGTGCTACCAGCCAAAAGAATTGAACATTAAAATAAAGCTTTCTATCAATACAGAAAAAAACACAGGAGAGTAAGACAGGTGACAGCGTTGTGTTTCAGCAGCTAGGGAGCCTTTTTTCTTGCATAATTCTGAGGGAGAAAAGAAAATGGGCTCTGAAAAACAGTTTTACTGGAGGCTGATACAGGGATGCTTCAGTAATTAAGAACTTTGGCAGACACCAAGACCTTAATTAGCATAGCATTATAAAACCTGGGCAAAGCTAAACACAGCTCTATATTATTAAATACTGATCACAGATTGAGCCAACCACAACCTCAGCACCACAGAAACGAGAGCCTTTGCTTGGCAGATGCTGTTTGTAGTCATCCTGTGCTTGCCACCCCATGATAGGTTTGAGGAAAGGAAGATCTACTAAGCCGTAGGAAATCACAGCAGTGGATCAGGAAGACACCAAACAGATACCTGAATTGCAGTGTGCACAGACAATTTAGCCACTTAGGTACCCCTATGGCCAACTGCCACAGCATCCCAAAAGTCCCTCCAATCCAATAATTTAAATACTTTCCCCTTTTTTTGAAGTTCTTCACCCAGTTGCTTTAAAATGCTACACCAGCATCGCTGATCAGATCTCTGACTCTGCATTTCAGACTGACCCCCATTTAGTTGTCTGCCTTAAAACTTCACAATAGAAGTGACATTCGTTGGAGAAATTTTTCTAGCTAGAAGTACCACTCTAGCTTTTTTAAAGTCCTGTTTCCATTAAAAATAAGATTTGCCACATAGACCTATGCTTCTCCTCCCTGCAACAATTTTTGGCTGACGACGGCAAATGGATTACATTTAGCTAAAGGCACACGTTGTCTTTGATCTGTTAATCCTATTAGTTACCTGGAAACAGGTAACAAGGTCGAGGAGGTGCCTTTTTAGCGTTTTTACAGAGAAAAAGTCGGTCTTCACTAGCTGGCAAGTATATAGATCCCTATAGGGCAGCTTATTACAGTGTTAAAATTTGTTCCTGTAATGCAAAGAACTTGAGTGACAAAGCACCTTCATACAGACACAAAGTTACATCTACACTGGAAGTTTCAATAAAAATCTGGCTTTCCAGCAAACCAGCTCCAGCAAAACTCATCTCTGGTACAGTAAGAATTTTCATACTTGAAGTTTGCAAAATCACTGAGCTGGTGTCACCAAAAAACCTCAACATGGTTCACCTTTTTGTGTCTGTAATGTCCATTCGCTCACTGGCTCTTCCCTCTTTAAACTGTAAATTCCTCAAGGCAGAGACTGTCTCTTTAGGACAGGGCTGCACAGGAAGGGCCCTTGGGCCACTGGAAAACACAGCAATAGTTGGCACACTTATTTTCTACCGTGCTAACTTGTCCTTGGATCCCTGAGCGAGGGAATTTATTTTATTCTGCTTACATACTACCTTGCAAGAAAAAAAAAAAAATCCAATCTAAGTTATTCCACATTCAGTAAATTCTTGGGTTTATAGAGGCAACTTCGAAGGTACAGCACTCTTGCACAATTAGGAAAAGGATGTGGCACGTAACATGGCCAGTGAGTGCCTCCAACCTCCCTCTTTTTGCTCAGTTTCATCAGCCACTAACTACAGAGAACGCAAGGCAGGCCCAAGGACTCAGATTTGAGCTCCCCACGAAAGAGTTTGTTTTGATACAATTGCATCTGTAACATGCTTTTCAGTGTTTTAAACTAAATCCTCCACCTAAGACTGACTGGCGCGGACACTCACAAACTAGTCTTCCTAACAAGCTTCGAGGCGGGCTTTCTAGTTGCTGGAACTCCAGAAAAACACTTTTGTACATTTTTTCAGTGGGATATAGCTTCACGCCAACAGTACATGCTTTCTGCTTTACAGATACATTGAATTTCTTGAATTCTAAAGTTAGCTTTTAAGCTATTTTCTGAAAACGGAAGACTTATGTTCACTCATATTTTGCATTAGAATTTTATGCTTTGCTCTGTCCTTCAGTACTTCAAAGAAGAAATGGGTAAGCGAAGAGTAATGAGCATGCTTAGACTGTCTTCAGAGAGTCCACAGCTGCTCTCCACAGTTGCTGCTTGTGGTAACAAATACCACGTACAGGACAACCCCTGCACTTGGAGCCAAGGGTTTCCTTCCAGAATACGTGGCTCAGGGCTGCTTGCCCTTACCCCAGCAGCCACCTATGAAAGGTCATCTCTTCACCTTGCAAAACCTAACGCCAGCACAACTGGGCAGTCAGTTACAGTCCACAGCACTGCAGTTTGCTTCTGCACATTACACAGAAGGATGGTCTCAAAAGTCCAAAAGAAAATCCCCAAATCACTACAACTCCTTGCCCAACCTTTCCTCCATTCTTTTAAGACACCCAAACGTGGCTATGAATTTTTGCCAGACTGTTTTCAGAGAGCAGAAGTGATGTGTCAGATATTATGAGAGTGAAAGAAGTGTATTAGAGCTTGCATTACATGACATATCTCATCTTCAAGGACAAGTAACTTTGAAAAGCTCAACGATGGAAGAAATAAATAAATCATAATATAATGCGAAGACTGTCATATCCAAATCAAGCTCCTCCCTGTTCTCTCAAAAATAATGCCTTCTAATCCCAGTGGCTTCAGATGAGAATTGGCTTTCTTCCTCTACCAACAGCCAAGCCCCAAACTACATCTCAGGGTGAGCCCAGGCATTCGCTCTTCCTCGAAGGGCACCAAGGAGCTCAAGTACTTCAGCAAGCCTGAAGGACACAGCAGGAGCACACTGGGGTCCTCAGCAAGTCACCTCCTTCCCCAGTGACACTTCAGAGGAAACTGCGGGAGAGGAGACACATTTCAGTTGAGCACTGCACATATTTGAAGGGCTGCTCAGCAACTCTTCAGGAAGAAGAAAATTTCCTTTGGCTCAAACTAACCTCCTTGCTCTTCAGAAGTACTAAACAGCAAAGCTTTCTTTACTCTACATTCACATTAACATGCCGAGCGACTCAAGACCATCCGTTCTGATCCCCACCGTTAAGTGCTCCGCTCAGCTAGAGGTGCACTTCACCCATCTGACAGCATAAACTCCAGCTCCCCTGAAATCTTTTCAGCTTGTTTAGAAGCATCCAGCACGGGCACTGGCCTAGATTAGGAGCGCAGTTATGCACACACGAATGGTCTTGACCCACTTCTCGTCACATCGTCTTGACTACCCAGAGCTGTGAACTCTGTTTTATTATTAGCACCAGAACAAAAGCCTGTGTATATACATGAGGCCTTATGAATGCCCATTCACTGTACAGGCAAGGCATGAAAAGAATTGTTCTATTATTTCCCATCATCATCCTGCTCTTGTCAACCCACCGAAAGACCCACTGAACGCCATCGCTATTGAAATACCTTTGACTGGCAGCGTCTGGCTCCCAGTCTGAGCAGACGCCACCAGACCTGGCGAGTTAGCTGGCACCAGTGGGCACAAGCATGGTGAACTCGGTATCCTACCAAGATAAACAGGAGAACTCTTAATATTCAAGCAAGCAAAAGCAGCTTAATGGGGCTTTTCCTTTACACGATAACAAACAGTTTCAAGACTCAGTTTCCTCTCCCTAAAATATACTATCCTGCAAAGCAGGGGGGCTGCTTCAACCAAAGTCAAACACAAGGGCAGCTGCTCCTTCAGAAGCCCTTATGGGTTTTAGCTTCCCAGCTTAGAGGAAAAGGAATTCCTGGGGACAAGGTAAAACATAAGACCCATTCCACCACAGCAAGTGGCAAGGCTGCTTTCCAGCTACAAGCTGTAAGGGGGCTTTGGCTTGTCTTAACAGTTTTTCTACATGCTTGCCCTCTTCTAGCAGGAGCACGTTTCATGCTTCATCACTGTAAATAGTTCTCTACAGGACTCTAATGCAGCTCAAAGAGAGGAGTAGTAAATGTAAGAGGCTCAGATTTGCTGAAGGACAGACCAGAGGCTTTACAGTTCACCCTGCGGCCACATAAACTGCCTGGAATTGCAGTATACATGTATAAAACAAAGAAATTGATCTCATCTAAAAGAAAGGAGTTTGTCCCACTGGTCCTAAATGACCGCACTAGTCCTCTCTTTGAGGAGCATGTATCTGCACAAAAGGCGACTTTCTGGCTTCACGTTGCCAGAGAAATTTTAAAAATGTAAGCAAATCCAGGAGTTTTGCTTCTAGGATAAATAAAGCTAAATAAGGCAAAGGTTATTGCATTTGTGCTCCCTGCTCTCGACATGAAGCTAGGATCCCTGTCCCATCTGAGCAAGCTGATGATCTGTTGAAGAATCAGTGAAGTCCAAGCCAGACTAGATGTATACTAGAAAGTAAACTGCACCAGGCTACCACAAACCCTACCCTTTCAGCTACAGAGCCAGGCTAAAAAATTAGAATAACTACTAATTTCAAATGTTATTTTAAAATGTGATACAGTGCAATGGACAGAGGACTGCAAACAATGCCTCCAAAATCTTCGTGACTTATTTTTTTCATAGACACAACTTTTAAATTCTGCTCTTCCACCTGTGAGTTTCCCACCTTTCATTGCACAAAACTCCCATCTTTGCCTAAACACAAGAAGCAGGCTGCCACCTCAAAACATGTTTTGAAACTAAGGCATGACAGAACTATGACAGATTTCGCAATTACAACAGTCAGCCACCAAACAAAGCGCTGGAAGGCAAAGAGTTACTTCAAACCTCAGTTTCCCCAGTGTGCTGAAACATGGAGGTAGCAGGTATCCTTCGGTGTTTACAAGTTATACAGAAAGAGGAAGAGAAGACCACATCCTCCCTTTTCTTGCAGAGGCCAGTGCTCCCTGCTTATACAAGCCCCGTAAAATTTCTGCCATGAGAGAATTGCCACATGCAGCTCCCCATGGCCGTGCAACACACACAGCCCTTCACACCAACGCCCTGAAGCGGAAAAGCAGCTGCGTGAGAACAGCAGCTACGTGAGTGTCTCTGCACAGCAGAAGTAAGAGCAGCCACCCCTTTAGAAACCACCCTTAAAAAGAAACACAAGCCTGGTCTCTCGGGGTGGGGATCTACACTTGCACCATCTCACCCAGCTGCTGGGGCCACAGAAAGGCAGTCCTGCTCTTGCCATGACCCTCGTGGCTCTGCAAAGCCTTCTCTTGTCTTCTGCCAGCACCTGCTCACATGCAACTAAGGACCTCCTCAAAGACGCAGCCAGAGACCCATCTGCAAACACAGCACCCACTATTTAAAGGCAGGTATGTATGCTGGATGTCTTTGTTTAAGCATTTACCATTATAAAACCTTCCTGTTTTTCATAATCTTACAAAGACTAAGGCACATGTAACAACATGGAAGAGCAGCTGACCACTAATTGCACCACAGCCAGGTAACCAAACTGATTTTCATACCACGCCTTTTGGACTGTGCCTCTTCTCCTTTCCTACTCCTTTGTGCAGGGGGAAGTTGTTTCATTTCAACACTGGCCAACAGTTCAGAAGACATAAGTTCTTGCACCACGAGACAGTTCCTGTGTAGTCACAGATGACCCACTCACTTTCTTGTGCTTTTATCCTCCATCTGCAAAGGGAAGGTATCTTCCCCACAGTGGGAAAACTCAGCACTTTTCCACTTTAGCACTGTTTTGAGAGGATTAACATAAATGAAGCGTGCAAAGAGATAAGCCTGACAAGAATATGTGAGACATGAGAAGAGGAAGTTATCACTGAGAAATGTTCTAGCCAGATAATTAATCAGAATCACAGATGAATCTCTTAAAAAAAACAACAAACACACAGTTTTCTTGTCAAATTTGCAGCTGTTTGTTCACGTTAGTATGTGACCTGTTCCCTTTCCACAGCTGAATTCTTCTACTGTCCTCTGTTAAAATTAAACACGAAAACCCCAACTTACACGTTCTTTAAGCAACATCACATCAAGCTGCAGACCATACTTCACTGATACTCAAGAACACACCAGGTCTGGCCGAGCCAGAATAAACTTTAGACTAATCACTGAACTGAAGAAGCATTAAGCACATTTTTTTCCCCTCCAGAGTTAGCACACGTAGCTTACATTTTCCAAAAGTGTCAGAATGGCATCAGCTGTGCGTTGTGTCTGACGCTCTTTCTGTGTACTTACAAGATGCAAACAGATCCAAAGTTGTACAGCACAAAGATGTCAGATACAAAAAAGGCTCAGCAGAGACTCCGCAGAGCTGAGCATTGAACCTTGCTCTGTTTAAAACCACCACAGTGCCACAACAGCCTTAGAGTTGGCGGCATATATTTAATACTGTTAATCGCACACAAAGATAACACGGTTTTAGTCAATAAAAATCCGGGGGGGTTTTAAACTTCGATGGCGGTAAAGTTATTTTAAAGCCAACTGCTGGTTAAACAGCTCCACTCTCCTTCCCACAGCTACTAAACATGAATATTTCCTTCTACCTTTTTCCATTTTTCCTTCTGCTCCCATTTTCAGATGATTTTCCTGTCCTTACTGATGTTATGAGGGGTTGTGCTCAAAACCAGTTGCTTCTTAATGTCCCGAGTATGGCACAATGTAAAAACTGAGTGACTCCACCACCAGAGTCTACCCGGTCTCTCTCAAGCCAGGCTGTTCCACTGCGTGACTCTGTCAAACAATCTGCCACTTCAGCAAATGCACTGACCATAAGTCACCACACAAATCTGCTTGCAAAGAAGAGACGTGTGCATGTGCAAGAAAGATCTCCCAACTGCGGCTGCCACCCGGCTCCTCACTTACCTTGCCAGTCTTGCCGGGGCTGTGTAGGGTTCAATACAGCTAGTCTCAAAACCTTTAAACGGCCAAGGGTGAGCTGGAGTTCAGAGAAACTTCTTAATTTTGAAGAGAGAAAAAAGATGCTTAGACTGAAAGAGAAGGAAGAGAGTAAATTAAGCGATATGATCTGAAGCAGAAAGGAGAAAGCAAGCAGGAAAGTACTTAGAGGACCTGATTAGGCAACTCTCTCACCTCTGCCTCTTCCCAAAAGAAGCATCGGCATACATTTTAATTAACAATACTTAAGTGTCAGAGGCAACATAGCAACATTACACTTGAGCATTTTGGACTCTGAAAAACAGAAGTGACACTTCACCTGCCAAAACCATCCCTGGCAAAACTCCACTGACATCAGTGGAACTACACCAAGCATGAAATTGGCCCACAGTTAAGACAATAAAGGCTTTGTTTCAGGAGATACGGGGCGCTTATGGCTCTTTTTAATAAAGCCCAGCAAACAATTGTTTATTGTCCCTGAGCAAATATCGCTGACAATACGCAAGCAGCTATCACATTCATTGTATGGGCTGTCTGTCCATATACCACCAGGAAAACAGCTACTAATAAAGCAAGAGCTTCTCAGTGTCCCGTTCATATCACAGGGAGAATAAAGACAGTTTAAATGCCTCTCACATTGCCTACAAGATCCACAACCAATTATACCCATTTTTAACAACGTTCTTCCACGCTCCTACTTCTCTGCCAAGTCAATGAAAGTTAAATACCCTCATCGGGGCTACAGGATTGAGCACACGCATTTATGCACTGCAAGGCAGAACGGCACCGCTGCCAGAGAGTTATTCAACAATACTCCCACCACAAACTACACACAGTGACCACATCATGCTCACACAGAAGCATCTTCTCGTTGCTCCATTGCGTTTTTGTTCGACTATGCGAATTCTCAACGAAACCCCTAAAGTTCATGTGTTCCTGCCTCTCTCTCGAGTTTGCTACAACCATTGCCTTGAACTTTCAGGACCAGACTGCTCCAACGCCAGGCACAGCTGAACACGGCATTCACACTGTATTGATATATGCCAGAACTCATTAAGCTACGAAAAAAAACCAGTGGAAGAAGCAAACAAGTATTTAAGTTACAGAGAGCTCTTGCTTGCTCCCCTTCCCCCTGAGAGCCCCCATTTACCCAAGCAGTCACCCTGGGCAGCTGCACTGACTTTCAACCATAGATGCAGGAAACTTTGGACACTGGGACTCTCGGGGCCCTTGAGGGAGACTTTGACAGAACCTCGCTGGGAGGGATGGAGACACTGAGAGAGCACAAGTTGTGGGGGCTTGCTGCACTCCCACCTTGTACTTCTTTCAAAGACTTGTAAGGAAACATCCACTGTCCACATCAGAAGCTCAGCTGCTCTTAATTTCACAGGGCAGGATATATAGGAAATACGTCTCTTTTTTATTATTATTATTTGCTTTTCCTTTTCCATCTCTTCTTCCCACCCAACACCACCCTCACACACCCAGCCTCCCCAACCTGGACCACCAGGCTGCAGCCCAGGGACCTCGCCGGGCCATGGGGGTGCCCGGACCGCACAGAAATCACCGGAGAACCGGAGCTGCCCCATCCAGAAGCCACTGAGGAACCGGAGCTGCCCCATCCAGAAGCCTCTGGAGAACCAGAGCTGTCCCAAGGAGCACCTAAACCCCTCCGGCCCCCCAGCGCCGGGGACACCCGCGGAGCTGCTCCGGGCTCGGCGGGACCCGCAGCATCCCCGGGCGCCCTGCTCCTTCGCTCCCCGCTTTCAGGGTTTTGTTTGGGCTTGTGTTGTTGGTTTTGGTTTTGGTTTACTTTGGTTGGTTTGGGGTGGGTTTTTTGTTGTTGTTTTTTTGCAGAGCCACGGTTAATTCCCCGGGTTCCCACGAATGCAAGCGCACACACGGGGCTCTCCTGCCTCCCGCCCCCGGACAGATTCTCCTCATTATCAGCACCCCGACATCTTGGGGAGGGGGTGCGGTGATGGGACACCCTCTCCTCCTCCTCCCGGGGACCCCCCTTCCCTCAGCCGCCCCGCGGCTGTCCCGTCCCACCGCGCCAGCCTTTGTGTGAGGAGACACAAAACCTACCTCTGCGGGGCGGCTCTCCCCGCCCGGGCAGCGCTGGGGACGAGGGCAGGGGACACCCCGAGGCGGCAGGAGGCACGGAGAGAGGCTCGGCAGCCCTGGCCCGGCTCGGCTCCGCTCGGCTCTGGCCGGCGGCGGCCCCGCCACACGCCTGAGGGGGGCGGCGGGGCGGGCCGGGGGCGGCACCGCCGCTGAGTCACCGCCGAGCCCGCCCGGCCGCCTCCTTTGTTGTGAGGCGGCCCAGAGCCGGGCTGGGTGGAAATCCCGGGAGAAAACGGGGGCNCCCACTCCTCATCAGGGAGCCCTGTCCCCGGTGCGTGTTTCCACCAGCCAGTCTGTAGGAATTAAGGTTCCCACTCTGGCAGCAGAGCCATCCAAGTAAGAGGGCAAGAAATCATGGCCAGGCAGCCAAAACGAGCCTCAACATGCTCCAAAAATCTCTTCCGTAGTGAGTTCTACACGATAGAGACGTGACAGAGCCTGGGACGCAACCTGGTGTGCGCAGGCTTTGGGAATGAACCCCCCAAAAAGAAAGACACCATGGGGATGGAACGTGTATTTATAAATCAGTGTATGTATTTGGATTGAATTGATGTCTCTTGTATATTTATTGTTAGGATTATTTTGCGATTCTTCAGAGCAGATGACTCAAGTCACAGCAGAGTGACAGAAGCCACCTGAGTCATCCCAGGGATGGAAAAAGCTTCAGACTGATTTGAGGAGCTCAGGAACTCGAGGAGCTGAGCATTCAACATCGCTTGGGTGGTGAAGACAGACTCTTTCCACTCCAAAACGCTCCAATCCCAAAAGTCCACACAGGATGGATATTGGGTGCTCAGTAGATGGTGCTATTTCCACCAGATCTGTCCTAAATAACCTGCTTCCCCAGCATGGCAAGGGGAGTGAGTGGACAGGGAGAAATATGTTTTCCATGGTGCAAGGCTGAAATCCTGGGTGCTGGTACATACTAAAAGGCTGCTCAGGTCTTTATGTGCAGCTTTTCCTTCTCTAGGGAAAAAAAAAAAAGTAGCCTGGGTGAAACTCAACAAATTAATGAATTCCAGAGCATGGATGGGCTCTGTCAGTTCTAGTTTGTGTCTGTTGCTGAGCTCCAACACATGCAATCAGAGCTACACTGTGAACAAATGAAATGCTATACAATACTACATGCTCCTCAAAAAGTCACTTGTGGCATGACAAGTCGGACACCCATCTGTGCTGTCCGTGTTCAGTGTCACACCAGTTATGGGCTGCCTTGTTCCCCAGGTACACTTTCTTTCTCAGAAGCATTGTGAGATACAGTTCTGCATGTGGAGCCCATCGATACTGTATGGAGAAAAACCTCATAAAAATTGATTTTTTTTTTATTAAATGCAGCACAATGATGTGCCAAGATGAATGAGGGAGTATAAATATTGAATAGTTCCCTGTTCTGTGAGCAAACCTCCATCTGAAGCATGGGAGGGGGAAATGGTGTATGACCAGGGAATTGCAAGCAGCAAAGGAATAACAAAACCTGCAAGGCCCCCTGGAATGCTGGATTTCCCTATCTTTTACATTCTTGACCTTTCAGACCTCTCTGTATCATTTCTGTATATAACCATTAACCATTTGTATTCTAAAGACACTTTGTAGTCCTGATCAAGTTTTTATCTCTGTCGCCGTAGACACTGCCCAGGCACTTGTCCCTGCTCTGAAACAACACTTCACATCGGTGTTTCCCAGCCCTTTCTCAGCTCAGACAGCTATTTCACTGTGATACGTGCTGTCTCCCTGGCAGATCCTGCACATCCACACCTTTAAATGGAATGTAGCACTTTGCTGAAGCTACCAAAAATCTCTGGGTATCTTGCCACGGCTTGTCAAAGGAGCACAGGCATTTTTCATGGTGATAGTAACTTTGTTCCAGTGTTACATTCAGTTTAAGTGTGTGGTTGTGTGGTGTCATCAGCCACACCAGGTGCAGATTTAGCCAAGTCCCTCCCCACATATATGATCAGCTTGGGCTCCATGAAACGACTGTAATGCCCTGCAACCCCTAAGCTACCGTGGCTGTATCCCAACTTGAAAAGTATTGCTGGACATAAGCAAGAATGAGGAAGATTTGGGAGAAGCAGAGACTTGAAAGGACTCACCAAGCACACATCTGAGGACCAGCAATGGCTGAGATCAACCTGTTATCCTGGCATCTTAATTCCTCGCTCACTGCCTCATACAAGAGAGTGGTCAAATGCTAGCTCTGAGTCAAACATCTCAGAAGTAATTTGAGGGATAGCTTGTGTCATCAAGTTGCCTGGTTTTGGTGCAAGGAAGAGCGACTAGGTACCCCAAGCCCCTGGTTGGGGGGAGAATGAGTCCGTCCAGCTCTGCTCCAGCCCATAAGTGAGGAGCAGGGACACATGAGGAGTCAGTATTGACTCCCATCTGTGAGCCACTCAGGTTTCTGGCCTTCCCCTTCCTTCTTTAAAGCACATCCTGTGTGCCTCAGGCCTCTTGACCACATGAAAATTACAGCGTGCAGTTCATGCCGTAAAGCAATCTGGCCAGAACTGCATTTTCCTCATGACAAGCCTTCCTCCTCCAGCACTGTGGGTACTGAAACTCCAGAAAGCTCTTGAGAAAGCCACAGGGATCTTTCTAGATGAAAGCATTGTCTAAACGTAAGACGTTACCATTTTATTTTAAATGAAAAGCAGTGTGTTGGAATCCATAAAATGAACAAACTGGCTGCACTTCAGAACAACTCTCAGAATGATGCATTGGAAATACTTAGCAAGATAAATCTTTTTTTATTTATTATTAACATCATAGCCAAAAGTATATAGTCATTCTATTGTAAAAGTGTCATGGGACATAGGTAGTACGTAGTTTAGCATTTTGGTATCTTATGAATCGAGTATTATGTATTTTAATTGCCTGCTGGTGTTTGTGTTTCTTTTCAGTCAAGCTGCAGAATCAAAAGCAAAACTATCCTTTAATTACTTAAGTTGTCCTCTTTGTGGGGTAGAGAATTGCGTTTTACTCCATGCCTGCACCATGCCTGGCCTTTGAGTGTTACCATAATATAGCCTTAAATAATAATAATAACAACAATTTTACTGTGGCAAAAACCACGGAGAGTAGAGAGTCAGCTGCTGTGGGATTCCCCTTGCTTCATTTTAGCTGTGTGGAAGCAGACCTCATCTAAGCAGGTCAGGTAGGCTGTGGGGGAACAGGGTACCTCCAGAGAGACAGATTCGTGCCTCCTACCTTAGGCATCTGTATTAGAGTTGTATTAATTGCTACTGGAAGTGCTTCTGCTGATTAAACAAGGTGGTGGCCTGACAAGCTTCAGCTAGATGTCTCCCTCGGAAATTCTTTAGGTGTGTGTAATTCCTTAACCCAAAGTGGCAAAATGCCTCCCCATTACCCACTCCTATCTGTAAACATGAGATGAGCGCTGCCTCTATACCAATATTTTTATTCCAGAAAACATGGAGAAGCACTGACTTACATCACAGCAGAGTGTTGTTTTCTTTATTCTAGCGTAACCACTTTAAATATTTTTTCTAGAGTTTTAATTTAATCAAAGTAAATCAGCTGGAATTGATTCAGGTTGCTATGAAGGTTTTTTCCACGCCATAATTCTGAAGAAACATCAGTCAAGTATCTGAAGAAACATCTGCTATGCACATAGATGTATAAATATATATTGGAGCTAAACAATTTGACTTTTGAGTTTGCAGGGTTTTCTTTACACAAAGCCAGGGGCATAAAAGGGATTTCCTCCAAGTTTTTCCTGTGTATTAATAATGAAGATCAGGATGCCACCTTTGTTTCCTCCCCTTCTGAGCATACAGTGGAAGGAAATGGTTCTGGATCGAATCACAAAGAGCAATGGAAAAAAACAGACTATACTCCATGCTGGCACTCAGAAGTTTAATTATCCAGCATGCTGCATCTTTATGGAAGAAGGAGACAGATAAATCCCATATGTTAATAGCTGGCCCCCTGTGGCTGACCTTTGGCTCAAATAGTCCATATTGTGATTAATGTTGCACGGTTGGATCCAAAACATTCTCATTCCCCAGGCTGCAGAAAAAAGGGGGATTTAATTTACCTTCCAACAGCAGAATTTCATTTGATCACTCTCTTGGAGACTGATCTTATCCCTGCTTGTAGGTTGGCC
>WEIS01070621.1:0-10184 GCA_013389965.1 Todus mexicanus
AGATCAGTTTTTATTAGTTTTAGCAAAATGTAGTTATGAGGAGAAAGTTGATGGGGATGAGGTCCAGAAGCAGTTAAATTTTGATGTGTTGTGCAAGATTTTAGGTGAAAATTCTCTGTCTTTGTCCCTTCAAGCTCATTTGATCTGAGCGGGGAGCCAGGGATTTTTCCTATGGATTTGAGCCTATAGTGATGGCACAACATGGCTGAGACTCGACCACAAGGCATGGACTGGTTTAAATTTTCCCCTGCTTTGCAAATAAGTGACACAAATCCCGAGCACCATACTGGGGACATACCAGGGACTGGTTCCACAGGCAGCATGGAGGTGGGCATCCCACCTGCGCAGAAGGTGTATTATGTAGTGGAGGACATTTGAAAAGATAAGGAGGGAAGACGCTTCTGAATCCATCCACCTTTAAATCTAGATCTGTATACCAAAGAGAAGTCACACAGGAAAGCACAACCAAGAACTGTAGCTACATCTAGATTACCCCAGGCAGCAAGTAAGAGATTAATTCATGGCCTGTGAAGAGCATAGTTGGTAAAATGAATCTGAGCTTAGGGAAGCCCAATGCCTGCGATGGTCTTTCCGCACAGTGCTTCATACTGCAGGATTTAAAAGGTTTTAGAGCCTAAAGCAAAGAGGAGCAACAGAGCTCCAGCAGACCTGGAACATATTTTTTTGGTAAGAAACTGATATCAGCCAAATTCTATACCCTAAGTCTTAATGCAGCTCCTAACATAGCAAAGCTAATTGCAAAATAATAACTATATATAGATAATTTAGCAACAGCTAGGGTATTAAAAATATTGTACTTGATATACATAAGATTGTCCTTGTGAAAAAAGCATTAGCTGAATCTTATATAGTGATTTTCTACACTTCAGAGACTTCACCACTTCTTGAATTTAAAATATAAAAGAAAAACAGAAGTAGATACATACAGTTTCAATTTTAAACTCTCTTTATTTTCAAACTCAATTTCAGAACTTCATGACATGTTTTAAAATTGGAAAACTGACTATGCAGAAAAGTAATACAAAGCTCATGCTGCAGTTATGTCCCAATAATGTCATCAAACTATGACTTCTATTTCTTCCTAAAGTTGTATTAGTCTTCTCAACAGAACTTTATTTCATCCTAAAAGAGTACTTTGGTTTAATCATTACCCAAATACGTGTAAATAAAAATGTAGTTAATCTAAAAGAGTACCAAAATAACCCCACAAAATAGTATTGGTTTTTACCTTCATCTTAGACACTATTTAAGCTGCTTATGTATGTATGCAAAGCATACTGAGGTTCTAAGATAAACTGTCCAGATAAGAGCACAATATCTGTATTAGAGCTGTTACAATACAATTGTAGTTTTTTATTTACCATGTTTTCCAAGGATATGCAAACTATGTATAACTATCCTCATGTAAAAGATAAAATAAAAACAAACAAACAAACAAAAAAACCTGTTCACCTTTTAAATAAAGAGTGATTGGAAATTTAAAAACCAAACCCTGTAAATGTGGTAGCTAAAAATGAGAGTAATCTTTCAATTTTGTTAGGAGCCTAAGTTTCTGTATTAAATGAATCATAACTTTTAATTCATTAAAATTACTAGAGAACTGCATCCAGAAGTTCTGTATTTTGCTTCATCAAAACATAGTTATGATGTCTGCTTAACCAAGAAAACTAGTTTGTTTTGTATCCAGCTAGGCTTGATTGGAAAGTTACAGATCACATTTGTATGAGTGTTTCTATAGGATTTTCTTTATTTACATAAAACTTAGGCAAAATTCTGCAATGTAGAACACTGGATCACACAGCTAAATTGCTGTATAATAAATAATAATAATTAAATAAAAGGCAACACATTTGTGATTGATAGAGCTGTTATATTAGATATGCTGTCTGTAAACTAGGTTGCAGTGAGAGATCACCGCTTCCTTCCATGTTTCTGCAGAAGCTCCCTACAGCGATAGGTCACCACATGACTGGCGTCTGCAATAACTCCAGGCACTGTTGTTTCTTCAATGTACTACTGACTTAAAACTTCTAGCCAAAGAAAAAAGCTTCCTGAATCAGGTGGTTGAGCCCATCATTTCTGCTTCTGTTTGACATGCATCTCTGAGTTCAGGTTTCAGATGTGGAAAGACAAGTCTCCTGAACTGTGATTAAAACTGATTAATCAGTTTAACCTCCTGAGAAACATATTTCATCTCTTGCCGTGCACATCCTCGCTCCCTCTTCTCTTCCCTAGGAGATTCCTGTGTCTTTACAGAAGCAACAGAACATTATAAAAGAGTAAACAATTTTCTAATAAACTTTTAAGGTGTTTATGTGTTATCTTAATTTTCCATTGTTCACTATTATTAACTGCCACTATATTTAGGTCCTGTTCCAAATCAGAAGTAGGAATCCAAAACTTTACTGTAACAGCTGTTCTTTCATTACTCTTCATCTGGTTATTAGCACTATTATTAGTGCTAAATAATCCAGAAGTTCCTCAATTATCATTAAACGTCAAATCTTACTTTGCAAATACAAACAGATCCTCTAATACATTGCCTAACTTTAACTGCCACAATCAAAATAACCAGCTATCTCTTACCAGTAAAGACATTTTTCATCAAAAGAAAACAGCAAGTTGGTTTTATATGAAAAAATGATGTCTTATATATATATACCTTCAGTGAGTACACAGTGAACACAGTGGTTCCAATGTAAATTGCATGTATCAATCAGCAATCCAGTCGTACTTGTGCTTGATGATCAAAACCCATTAAAATAATATTTCATGTTCTCTCTACTACTATCAGTAGAACTGACTGCACGCTTTCGCAGAAATTTAGGAACCGGACTTATAGAGCCCTTGGTTAGCTGGCTGCAAGGTGGTCACTGCAGTCTGATAAGCAGCCTTTCTTAGCACTTGATTGCTGAAATTGAAGTAACATGGACTGAAATAGTGATTCCAAAAGCAAAGTAGCAATACAAAACTAAAAAAAAATATAAATAAATCATTTCTAAACTTCAAGAAAAGCCTAGAAGCAGCTATAGCAGCATTCACATTCATTCCTTTGAATTACATTGTAAATTTCAGGGTAGTGTGAAGAAAAGCTCTGGAATGTTAAAATAAATGTAGGAACTGCAAATCTTGTGCATTAGTTTATTTTCTCATTTGTATCAGTGTAAACTCAGAGCAACCTCATTAGAAAGCCAAGAGCCACTCCAAGCTTATGCTAATGTGAATTAAGGTAAAATATAGTCCCATTTACCTTCCCTTTCCTTGATTTGTCTCTCAAATAGCAGCAAAGACTAGAGGAAATTAAACAAATTATCCAGTGGATTATATTTCCATAAGACTCTGCAAACATGTAATTTTCAAAAGAAAAGGAGCTACCATTAATTTTCTCTCTGCTTAGAGACTGTTTAGAAGGAGCTGAAGAATAATTCTGAGATGATGAGCCTTTGAAGTCTCAAGATGAGCACGAATAATCGCAACTAAGTACATACCAGTATATATATTGCAGTGGATATATCCACCTATATGGGACTTTCGAAGACGAATCTAGAAGACTGTAATTTTGCTAAGCATGGTCTGGTTTGATGTTCACATTGGGTGATAAAATGCTTGTTTGTATCTCCCTTATGAATACTGTAACTTGCACCAGCTCTGATTTCTATTGAACAGTTCAAAACATTGCTCCCTTCAGTCTAAATTAATTTTCATCAATTTCAAGCCTTGTTTGCATCATCAAGTAAAAACATTTTACAGTCGACATGACAAACTAATAATTATTGCTTCATTATTAGAATTATTCGTCAGTAATTCATCAAGGAACAACTGCTGCCTACCGCCCCTCCCTTTTAATCACAGCCTAAACAGCCTCCTCCCTGAGCTGAAGTTTGCTTTCTAGACTCAGATTCATACTCCTAACTCCTGTGTATTTGATTTTGCAGCTGTCATTTAACCAATTTGCAAGGAAGGACACTCATACAAACCCTACTGCCTTCTGCATAAACTCTTTCCTTCCTTTCTCTTTGTCTCATGATTATTTCAAATGTCCTGGAAAGACAAAATTTTAAATTTACTATACTGAGGTGAATATTTCTTTTATCATACACTTATGTAAACAGTTTCTGAAAAATATAGTTTTAAATAAGACAGCGTTTCTGATTGGTACTAACATTTTCCTTTTCTGTCTGCAAAAAGAACTAGGCAGCGTATGCTGGATATTTTTATGGACACAGAGCTTCTATTATAGTTTATCATTCACAAACTGTGACAGCTATTTCTACAGGCTGGTAAAGCGAACAGAATATAGCAACTGCAACTGAGGTTTGTAAAGAAACTCAGTGGAGTGTTGCTCAAATAAAGGAAGGTCCTATGGTTATTTGCATTGGCTTATTCCAAGAATAATTATTTTTTCACTTTTACTTATAAATTCTCCTTGGGAACACAACTGAAAAGTTGGTGGTTTTTTCCCTTATTTCCATAAGGGTCATGTACAAAATTGAGAATGACAGCCTAGACTTTTATGTAATTAAATGCAAAAGCTACACACAATGAGGCTGCCACACAGAGATTACTAATGTCATTATTCAAAAACTAGGCAATAGTGCTTCTGGTCATACAAAGAGATATTACAACATATTTAAAATTTGTACTGATATATATTAATGCTGTGAAATTACCAAAAATATTTGCTGGCATGACATATGCAACTCTTGTCTCTTCTGGCAATGGCACTGCTTCTGGAAACAAAGACTTTCGATTTCTAGCACAAATAAGGGTTTTGTGGTTCAAAAAAAGACATTCAAAATAACCCTATGGATGACTTTGAAGTATTTAACTATGCTGCAGTGGTTCCTGTCTCCTTGCCCTTATTTATCAGATTCCCATATAACATCTAAGTATTCATACATGTAGGGTCTTTTTGTCACCAACAGACATGTAAATATTTTTTTGTTTTAATGCCACAGGAGGACGTCAGCTGAAGCATCTGCAGACACCACTCCTCCTCTGTTGCTGCCTTGCTTCTTTTCTTGCCCTCCTCTTCCCCAGACCCTGCACTTCCAAACAGTCATGGTAGCAGGTGAAAGCCAAATCCGTGATATTGCAGGACCTATCTGGTGCCTCTATAGCCAAATTGTTATATGCTATCTCTGATCTCAGTTTTAAATATGTTGCCAGATTTTCATGATTGCCACACAAAATAAATACTATGCCTGGAAAATGTTTAGCTGCTTTTGAAATACCTAAAGATGAGCCAGATTTTCTTCTTAAAGTAATTAAATCCACACGGTGTCATAGAATCATAGAATTGTCAGGATTGGAAGGGACCTCAAAGAGCATCTAGTTCCAATTCTCCTGCCATGGGCAGGGACACCTCACACGAGATCGGGTTGCTCAAAGCCCCATCCAGCCTGGCCTTAAAGACTTCCAGGGACGGGGTTTCTACCACCTCCCTGGGCTACGTGTTCCAGTGTCTCACCACCCTCATGAAGAACTTCTTCCTAACATCCAATCTGAATCTACCCACTTCTAGTTTTGCTCCATTCCCCCTAGTCTTACCACTACGCAACATTCTAGGAAGTGCCATCTCAGATTTCTTGTAGGCCCCCTTAAGATACTGGAAGGCCACAATAATGTCTCCTCAGAGCCTTCTCTTCTCCAGACTGAATAACCCCCAAACTCTCTGTCTGTCTTCATAGAAGAGGTGCTCCAGCCCTCTGATTATCCTCCTGACTCTTCTTTGAACATGTTCCAGCATGTCTGTATCTTTCTTGTAATATGGGCTCCAGAACTGGACACAGGACTCCAGGTGGAGTCTCACGAGAGTGTAGTAGAGGTTTGATGCTTGATGCAGCCCAGGATATGATTGGCTTTCTGGGCTGCAAGTGCATGCTGATGGCTCATGTTGAGCTTCTCATCTACCATCATCCACAAGCCCTTTTCTTCAGGGCTGCTCTTAAGACAGTCACTGTCCAGCCTATATTGGTGTTTGGGATTGCCCCAACCCAGATGCAGGACCTTGCACTTGGTCTTGTTGAACTTCATGAGGTTGGCATGGGCCCACCTCTCCAGCCTGGCAAGGTCCCTCTGGAGGGCATCCTTTCCCTCCAGTGTGTCAGCCACACCACACAGCTTGGTGTCATTGGCAAACTTGCTGAGGGTGTGCTCAATGCCACTGTCCATGTCACCGATGAAGATGTTAAACAAGACTGAGTCCCAGTACTGATCCTTGTGGGACTCCAGTCGTCACTGGCCTCCACTTGGACATGAACCCATTGACAGTCACTCTTTGGGTGCAGCCATCAAGCCAGTTCTTTATCCACCAAGTTGTCCATCCACTGAACCCATATTTTACCAGCTTGGAGACCAGGATGTTGTGCAGCACAGTGTCAAAGGCTTTGCTCAGGTCCAGGTAAATGACATCAGTTGCTCTTATCTTGTCTATTGATGTTGTGACCTTTTCATAGAAGGTCACCAAGTTTGTCAAGCACAATTTGCTCTTGGTGAAGTTGTGTTGATTATATCAAGTCACCTCTTCGTTATTCTTCTAGCTCAGTAATGCCTCCAGGAAGATCTGCTCCATGATCTTGCCAGGCACGGAGGAGAGACTGACTGGCCTATAGGTCGCCAGTTCATCCTTCTTTCCCTTTTTGAAAATGCAGGTTATGTTTCCCCTTTTCCAGTCAGTGGGGACTTCACCGACTGCCATGACTTTTGCAATATAATAGAGAATGGTTTAGCAACCTCATCTGCCAGTTCCCTCAGTACCTGTGGGTGTATCCCGTTGGGTCCCATGGACTTGTACACTTTCCGGTTCATCAGATGGTCACAAACCTGGTCTTCACTTACAATGGGCAGTTCTTTCTTCCAGTCCCTGCCATTATCTTCTGTGACTCCAGGAGTGTGTCTGGAGCCCTTGCCAGTGAAGACTAAGGTAAAGAAGTAATTGAGAACCTCAGCCTTCTCCATATCACTTGTCACCAGTTCATCCACTTCCTTTCTGAGGCGGCCCACACCTTCCCNCCAGGAGTGTGTCTGGAGCCCTTGCCAGTGAAGACTAAGGTAAAGAAGTAATTGAGAACCTCAGCCTTCTCCATATCACTTGTCACCAGTTCATCCACTTCCTTTCTGAGGCGGCCCACACCTTCCCTAGTCTTCTTTTTACCGTTAAAATACCTGTAGAAATTTTTGCTATTCCCCATGATCTCCCTGGCTAGATTTAACTCAAACTAAGCTTTAGCTTTTCTAACCAGGTCTCTTACTGCTTGGACATCTTCCTTATATGCCCCCCCATTCTAGCTGTCCATTCTTCCACTCCTTGTAAAGTTTATTTTTGTGCGACAGTGTGACCAGGCGCTCCTTGCTCATCCAGGCAGGTCTCCTAGCATTCTTTCCTGCCTTCCTCTTTGCTGATATACTTTGCTCCTGGACACAGAGAAGGTGATCCTTGAATACTGACCAGCTGTCCTGGGCCCCCCTTCCCTGTAGGACTTTGTCTCATGGTACTTTGGTCAGCAGATCCCTGAAGCGATCAAACTCTAGATGCCTAAAGTTCAGGGTCGTAAACTTGTGCCAGTGTTGCTTCAATGCTTCGATGATACGGTTCACGTGCAGACGTTGCAAAACTCCTGCTAATAATAATGTTTTTTTTCTGCATTGTACTTCTGAACAGGTGTCCTGGATTTGTTGGAATAGAATCACAGAATTAATTTGCTATTCAGGAAAGCTGCATTTTTTATAAGACTGAGGTATTCATTTTGGTGAGAACAAAGGTGATAAGACACTTTGGTTTTGTTTGCGGTCAGTCATGGCATGTGGGTCTCCATAGTGATCAAGGTGTTTAGCAGTTTTGAGTTTGCCAGGTCCTAAAGCTAGGAGGAGAGAAAAGCCAGGGCAGCTGACACAAGCCGGCCAATAAAAGTATTCTATACCATAAATTTCACGCTCACTATAAATTAGGAATTTTACTGAGGACAGCCTCTTTTCCAGGATGACTGCCACCCCTGGAGGGTCTTTGCCTATTATTCTGTTCCTGAGGCCTAATCTCCTGTTTGCTGTCATTGTCGAGCTTTTGCTGGAGCTGTGGTGGTTGAAGTGCTCGACATCCAGCATTCACTGCTGGGAGTGCACAGCTCGTGACCACTGCATTAGCTGAGTATAATTTTGTGCACTTTCTACAGCATTAATATCACGTGTGTGTGCATTTATTTTTATTTTATTTTATTTTATTAAATCTGTTTCCATTTCAACCCATGGATCTCCTTTCCTTTTCCCAATTCCCCTTCCCAGGGAGGGAGGGGTCACTGGGGGACAGAATGACTGACTAAACGAAGACTACAGGACAAAGGAGGAGGAAGAAAATATTAGAGAAAAGAAAGTTTCACTCTCTGCTTAGCTGGAATGTTACAAAGGAAGAATAAACAATCCTGAAGTTTGGAAGTGAGTGTATTACAATGCTATCCAGCAGATAGCATCATGAGTTGCAGGTGCACTGCCAGTCTGAGCTGACTGCTCCTCTCCTCCATCTCTGGAAACATTGCCTTAAGAGGAAATTTTTGTTTTCTTTGAAAACAGATTGAAAAATTAAGGCAGAAAAAGAAGCCATGTGGAGAGGGCACATTGGATGATAAGAGCAGAAGAGGTGAGAAACGCTTTAATATTTCAAAGGAAATACTCTTGTCACCCTTCCTTGAGCTGTTCTTTACATTGAGGTTGTCAAGGATCAAGGCACACGCAAGTCACCTCAATTTCGACATTTCCTATTTTTGCAGAACTTTTGATATTGGAACACTAATAATGGACCTTTTAACATGAAGTTCAGCATGTAATTCTGATTTCTAGCTCTTCAGAGATCTAAAGCCCAAGTTGTTTTGAGGAATACTTTCATCAAGGATTCTTTCCTGATCTTCCTGTACAGAAATGTATTTACATGAATAAGCTGTATTTTCTACATGTTGCTAGACTGAGTATATTGTCGTATTTTCCATTTTTGCTAGATACAAGGTAGTCATTTTAATTTACTGCAAACTTAATAATAAAGTTATTTGACAATACATAAATATATAAATAATTAAACTGTGGGGAGCAAGGACTCCAGGAATCAAAAAGCTTTTGAGGAACCAATGCTCAGAATGCTGATTTCTGATACATAGTAATATCGTTAAAATATCTCTCAGTCTGACATTTGGCTGAAAGTTGCACATTGATTGTACTGAAGTGATTCCACAAAACCTTTCTGAGACAGGCAGTGCTAACCAAAAAGAGAATGAAAATCTTCAACTGGAATTTCATCTTTCAGAAATGAACAGTAGGATGAATGTCTCTTGTACAAGCTTTTAATTACTTCTAAATTATCGGCAGTCTTTTGACAATGAAGCAGGTGAATTGCAACGGTTGCTCTAAATGCAAAGGAAAACATCTTTGCCAAATGAAGGAAATGTGCATTATTGTAAGCCTGTATTGACCACATAAGATGAAGAACATGTCATTAAAAATGACAGAGCAAATTAATCAGTTTGATAAAACATGTGACAGTTCCCTGGATTTGCTGACTACTTTACATAATTATAATAGCTCTTCAACAATGTCACTCTCCATAAATAATTTTAGTCATTTTCCCAAGGCATATTAATTCTTGCCACTTTTCCAATTAAACTAATTTACTTCATTCCTATTTACTCAAGTTTACTCTTTTTTCTTCTTACCCTTGATCTTTACTTACTGTTTGATGTGAGTCAGTCCTATGAATTCATGGCAGTCATTTCAGCAAAACAGAAATGTGAACTTCCACTTACGTAAATATCATATACAAACCAGCAGACCTGCTGATGTGCTCCTGTTTGCTGAAGAAATAAAGCCCTGTGCCAACATTTCCAGAACTGGATACCTAAACCTATGCACTTAAATGTATGAGCATAAATCCGACCCACTGATTCAGAAACTCTGAATCACTCCATAATTGCTGGACCTCCCAGGTCACACAGAAAACACATGAACCTGAATTCTTCATTCAGACCAACTGAGAGACACTGCCACCCCTCTGCCAAGTGTGAGTTCCCCAGCTACTCTGAATTCATCTTCTGTCTGCAGGGAAATTGAAGGCTGATGGTGCTTCTATTTCATGTAGCAGCAGAATACATCACAATGGGAATGTACCTCCCCATGAATTCCTA
>WEIS01070623.1:1028-19352 GCA_013389965.1 Todus mexicanus
TTGTATTTGCCATAGGGTTATCTGAAACAACATTAAAGGAATTAACTATTTCTTAATCATACTTACTATGAACTTCAATGGTTCTCATATGCTGTGTTAAATGTGATACTGTTGGATTCACACTTGGCTTTTAGATCACAGCAAAAATGAGAAAAATACTTTCAACTAGCATCTTTCCAACCAAATAGCTACCAAAAAGAGGGGGAAAACAAAATAAAAANNNNCATCTTTCCAACCAAATAGCTACCAAAAAGAGGGGGAAAACAAAATTTAAAAAGCCACAGAATTAATTTACCCCACAAGTTATGGCATGGAAATAAAGTGTGCATTTTCAGATGGCAGCAGTAAACAATGAGGCTCTTAACAAGAGAACTGGGGAGAAAACAAAACACATCTAATTGAAAATAGACTCAATTTAAGAGTCCAAGTCAGACAGACACAAACCATTCTACTGTTTTACACAAAAGGCTGGAGTTCATAGTCTTTGTTTTACATTAAGACAAAAGAAACCCAAAACTACCAGAAAAATTCACTACCTTAGCTTTAAGCCAGCCGAAGGCAAAGTCACTCGCACCTGCAGGCTTAGCTGTATCCCCAGCTCTGGCCCAGTGAAAAGGGAGCAGAGCCCCAAGATATATCATCATACCATCTCCTCCTATGCTTAGGACATGGGCCGTAAGGTACCACATATTGAGCAAACCTTCCATTAACTGAGAAATTTGATGAGAAATGAAATGAAGATGATGTGGTTGCAGGTGATTTTTTCCTCAGATGTTGATTGTTAATTAAGTTTATGGGACCTCCATCAACTGCGAACTAAAAAGTCTTCCACCTCTACTACTCCTCTTATTTTTCTTTACATTTCCTCATTTTCACTTGTCAATGTGTGATGGACTCACTTGTTATCTCCTCTCTAGCAAAGCTTTCCTTTCATTTGCAATGTGAAAATCTCCTACATTATTTAGCGGTATTTTGAAACGTTATTTTTCTATTAATGGAAATTATCAGTTGCATCTTTCTACAACTGTCCCTTCCCCCCATCCCCACCCAGAACCATCATCAGTTACTCAATAAAGGAAGAAAGACAAGGAGTTGGGCATGGTTACACATCATACATATATAAACATACATATGCACATCTGGATGCTGAAGAAACCCTTTTAAAAAGCACATAAGCAGAACAGCAAATGGGAAAATGTGCAACTCTGCTCCTATAATGTGTCAGTGTTATCCTGGAAGAGATGAGAAGCTTGAAATACCGCATTTCACCTCACCAGTGTTACAAGTCAGCATACATACAGTTGGTGGAGCAGGTCAGTTCCCTCTGCCACCACTTCCAATAACCCCAAAATATTTGTTTCCTATTCAACTGCATCCATTGCGATACAGATTGGAAGGAAAGGTTCTATAAGACACAAAGGCAATCACCAATATGAAAATATAGATTGGAAGAGAAAGCCTTCTTCCCATTAACTATTAATAAAAGTCTCCGCATTACTATTTGAATAAGCAAAGCGTAAGAGAAGCGTTTTGTTCAAAGGTGCCGTGAGAAAGAGGGCAGATAAAACTCTCTGTAACCCTTCTACACCTCCTCCACTTAGACCGCTGAAAAATGACTTGCAAAAATAAAATGTATTCTTTCACTGCTTTGCATATTTAGGGCCATCCAAAAGCACAATAAAAATATACTTCATGATAAGACCTACACACAAGATGTTAAGAAGTACACTAACTTTTACTAAATGTTACAATCAATGATGTAACTTATGTAAGTAGGGTTGCTTTGTCATATATTGATAGTTACCTCACTTTCACATCCACATTAACTTGATTTTAAATGCAATTAATACATATAGTCAAGGAAGACTAATGGACTACATTCTGCACTTAACCTGGTGGACATTTTCAAATGGCACAAGTGACCAGTGCAAACCTATTTTGCATTGTAAACGACTAAATAAATCTTAATGGATTAAGAATGATCAGCTATCAACACACAAGGGAAATTAAGTGCTGAAATGCCTACATTGATTATTTTAAATTATTAGCCTTACTCTGTTCTTGAATTTGTATGCTTTTAGTGAGCTTTAACACATTTACAAGACTTATTGACTATAATTACAAGAGAATTCAAGTAATGGACACATCAATTATAAGCAACATGTCTTGACCAGACAGTTGCATAAAGAATTCTAAAGAGAGCTCCATTAGCATCCTCCCCCTTAGTTTTATTCAGTTTTATCTGCCGTAAGAGGGCATATTAAGGGCTTATACAGCTGTTCTGGCCATGTGAACACGAGCATCCCTCTGAAGACTTTGCACTGCATTCCAAGTTGGGTATCAGCTGGAGCAATACAGAGAATGACGTTACAGACAGGGTAGGAGCAATGATGGAAGTATTAAGTACGTGAGTTATTGGTATACATGGAATCCTGCAGCTATAGTAAACTACTTTGAAAGGTTTGAAATACAATGTCCACGCTCCCCAAGATTAATTTTAAACTTTGTTGTCCAGTCACGCCCTTGCCTTTTCATAAAAAAACCCCCACAAAAACAACCTTGCAAAACTATTTTAGGATTATGCCAGGAATTACCATTCTTTTCTGTTTCTTTTTTCCTTACCTTTTTGTTCTCTTCCTTGTAACCATGCACTAAGTTTCAAATACTGCATGAATTTAAACTATAGCTTCCATAATAAGCCATTATTTAAAAGTACAGTAAAATAAACCTTACAGTTTTAATGAAAATATGTTCATTGAAATGTGAATTTATTATTCAAATCCACTCATAAATTCAACCATGGAGACACCACTTGTCTAAGCAGAGCTCAGTGATTTAGAAAAGCTGTCTATTTAAAATAAAGAATGTATGGCAGGTTTATAGAAACATCGCAGTGAATTTTTACATAAATTTAGAACTGCAGCTTATGCATTTTTCTACAAAAATGTTTTTAAATTTTCCACTTAAAATTAAACATAAAAATGAATTGAAAGTGTGATCAGCACAGAAACTAAATCAGAGGCTACATCCCCGTGCATCACATCGGCATTACACACCCCCTTCCAAAAAGGCTGACCCATTCCAATTCCCATCACTTATATCTACAAAAATCTCTCGCTGCTTCTTATTGGTATTTATTTCAGAATGATGTCATATCAACTGTCTATCCTGGAGCGTTATGTGGTGCTGAAAGTGTAACTGAACTGAAATGAAATAAATAATTGGGATATTGAACAACTGCAAGAAGTTCGCAAGAACAGCTAATTGTTCTCTCAAACCACCACGGCTTCATTATATAAATTCAAGAACCAATTAATGGTTACAATTTAGATTAAAGGGAAGGAAATCTCTCTGTATGAAAGAAAAAAAAAGCGAAAGGGTGACTGTGCTTACATTTTCTACCGTTTGATCTCTGTATTTTCAAACCCCTTTAGGTAATTTTGAATTTCATCGGGGGCTCATCAGGCGATGCGAAGGCCAGTTCATAAGAAACGTTAAAGAGATTAACAAGCAGAGAAAGACCAATTCACTCTGTTTGAAAGAAACCACTTGTAAAGAGAGAGTTTCCATACCTGTGTGGGTACGGATGTGAGCTAGGAAGGCCATGGAATTGCTACTTCTACACATCTTTCCGCAATACTTGCAGACATTGCCTTGGTTCTCTTCCCTCTCCCTGTTTATTTGCTCAGTGTCTTCCACAATGTACTTATTCACTTCCCGCAACAGCTCTTCGTGTTGCTCTTTGATGTGGAGAAACAAGCTCTGCTCTGAATCGAAGGGCTCCGTGCACTTCACACACTTGAAGGTAGCACCTCCTTCGGGCAGCTCCTCCACGCTTGCCTGCTCATTTCGCATGTGCCCAGCACTGGCCAAGTGCTGGTGAAGGTTGCTCTCTGTGTAAAATGATTTTCCACAGAGTAAGCAATGAAAATGCTTTTCTTTTGAAGGATGCTTCATGGCTATGTGAACATTTAGCCCGCTCAAACCATCTGCTAGAAAACCACAGTCATCGCAGCGAATACGTGTCGATTCCCCAAGGGAAATTCCTTCTGACTTCTTCTTTTTCCCACCGCTCGGTGCGGGCTCCGCTTTCACCGCCAGCTCTCCAGCTTTCACTCCACCAGACACCTGTCCTTCAGCAGAACGGTCGATGGCCTCTCCATCTTGAGGGCTTTTTAACCGCACTATAGAAGAATCGAACTTGCCAAAATTCTGCATTGCCTTTCCTTTATCATCAGCGCTGATAACTGTTCCTAAAGCCTCATTACTACTTTCTTGCATGCCCTCAGCTGTTGAGCCATCTGCCTCCCAAACATTGTTATTTATAGTTACTTCTGCTTCACGTTGTGCTTCCATAAGGGCTTCTTCCGCCTCCCCAGTAGGATCCTCTTTGAAACTTCTGTCACCCTCTAAACTATCTATATTTTGTACCATTTCTCCAATGTTTCCAGCAAAATTTGATTGCTCTACTGCACTACTTGTTTCTGGAAGAGTTAGCGTAAGCGGGTTATTTTTTTGCAGTGATATTTTTTGGAGAACGTCTATGTTTCGACACTCTACTTCAGGGTTTTCTCTATCTGCTTCCAAGCTTTCCTTGCCTTTTCCTGAATTCAGGTTTGTGCTGCTTGATCTATTTTGATTTTCTACAGTGCAATCATCATCTGAGTTGAGCAGCTCCTGACCCTGCGTACTTTCCTGCACTTCACAGGTACTAGTTTCTTTAATTGATAGTTCCTTGTCAAGTTTAACAGTTTCATATTTCTGAGGAGTTTGCTGGAATCCTTCACAAAAAAGGTTTTCGCCTCCATTTTTAGACTCCTCTTCAAGTTCGCCTTCTACTGCATTTTGGGAACTGTTGCCTTCGGGCACTCCTAGAGATGCATTTTCATCCAAGACAATACACTCAGTAATGCTTTGACTCACGTGATCACCTTCTGCTGTGTCGCTGGCACTTTTCTCTTCACCTAGACCACTTTTCAATTGTTCCACACTGCGCTGGGGCTCCTCTTGAGACAAGGCAGTGCCTTCTTTAGTGATAGCTGCCATGTTTGCTTCCTCCCCAGAAGAAAAAACATAAGATTCTCTTCTAACTTTATGTTTCTCGGTTGCTGCATGCCTAATCATCTCTCTGCGAGTAACGGCATAGTAGTCACAAGCCATGCAGTAGTATTCAAATTGTTTTGTATGTTTTCGCTTTACGTGCAGCTCCAAAGAAGAAGAAGAATGAGCAACAAAGCTGCAGTGTACACACTTGTTATCGTTCACACCCGTTGCTCTTCTCTGGAAGCACGGGTCACCATCCTGAGTAATCCTCACCGGTTCCAGAAATACACGTTGGTCTGTATTTAATGGATTGCTTGTATGCTCCATATCAGGCAGCCTACTGATATTTACAGCTTTTAGTTCAGCATCTCCTTGCTCAACTTCCTGATTGTCTAAGACAGAATTTTCCAGATCTGATGGCTGGCTACCACCCTCAACATGTTCACACAGGGCGGTCATGGGGCTGTTAACCTTCTTGCTCACGGATTCAAAATTACCTTCTCGGGGGCTAATGACGATCTCCGAGTTCTGTTTTCCATGTCCTTCTATTTCAACACGACTTTTGTGTTTTTTGGTTGCACAGTGGCGTTCCATATCTCCTTTGGTTACGGTGTAATAATTGCACACCTTACACAGATAGCTGTACTGATGACTGTGTTTCCGTCTGATGTGAACAGTCAAATTGGTAACGCTGGAGGCCAAAAGACCACAATGGGAACATGTCCTAGAAATAGTGCCTTTGGGTTTCCCTCTTTTGGGTGCACCAGCTAAAACCAAGTCACTTTCACCAATCCTTTGATCGAGTGGAATGAATTCCTTATTTCTCGATATGTTTTCCACAGAAGAGGACGAAACATGTATAATTTCTTTATCCAACTCTGTATTCCCACTCCCAGACATGGAAGGATCCACCACTGTTTTAATACCACCAACACCAACACAAACCTTTGCAATACATTCTTCAAAGCGTAGTCCAATATTATTTTTCCTGGCATTTTCAAGGTGCTTGCTTCTTTTGATATGCTTCTCCATTCCTTCCTTACTCAGTGAGTAGAGATTACATGCTTTGCAAAGGAAGTGATACTCCTGCGCATGTCGGAGTTTTATGTGCCTTGTAAGAACTGTGGAAGATCTTGTCTTATAAAAACACTTTTTACATTGAAATTGGGCTTTATTCAGAACAGGATGCTTTAGTTCATTTCTATGATTTATGAAGGAAGAGTCTGGAGTTTTTGCTTTCACTGATACTTCTGTTTCCATTGCAAGATTTTTACTATTGTTCGATACTGAGTCAGCAGAAATTGCCGCTTGCGAAGTCTGTTCACTGTTACTCACGGGAGTAGCTTGCTGAAATAACGAACCATCGTGCTTCTCATTTTTTTGATGATTTATCAGCTCTTCTTCCGTTTGAAAAGAAAGAATGCAAGTTGGACAACTATAGGACATATGATGCACTTCACTCATATGGCTTTGAAGGCTGAACACATTCAAGCTGGTAAATGAACAGAGTTGACAATTAAAGCTACAATCGCCCATCTGGTGTTTACTGTCCTGACAGTGTTGCTTCATGTCTTCCCTGACTCTAGACGAATAACTACACGTTTGACAATGAAACTGGATCCTTTCTGTATGAAGCTGTGCCACATGGATTTCCAAACTTTTCCCGTTCTGAAAAACAAGACCACAGTCAATGCAAGTATGAAGAGCACCATGATCAGCAGTAAGTTTAGCGTCAGAATCTTTAGTATCTGTAGAGCTGAAAGAAAGGGTATTTGGCTGATCTTCAGTAAGATCTTGCATTTCTGAAGTAGTATTACAATTACTTTTAGCATCTGTTTCTAATTCCGTATGCAACGCAGGGCTCGAATCACCGGATTTAAGCTGTTCGCTGGAGACATGCTTCATGTGTACTCTCCGAATTTCAGACCTTCCTCTCTTATTATTACCCAACAAACTGTATCTTCTTTTAACCTGCCTCTTTAATCTAAAAGCCCTACTCTGTCCAAATGAAGACCTTAACAAGAGAACATTTCTTTTATATTGCAGTCTATCAAATCTCCTTGTCCTGTTTAAACTGCTAACTAGCTTTTTGGTAGTCAGAGGGAGTTCTGTTATCTGCAAGATATTTTCTGAGGGTCCGGGTATTTCTAGTTTTTCAGTACGGACTTCAGCATTTCCTCCTATGTTGGAAGAAAGCAACGTTTCTTCTGTGACAGTATCTGTTTTTTCAGTGGGAATATCTGAAGATGGTATCATTTCAACAGGTTCAGTGCCATCATTTGGTTTAGACAAGCTTACTTTTGAGCCTTTCAGTGCACTGCAAACACTTAATTCCACTGCATCAGCAGCTCTTGCCTTTAACTTACTGGTCCTGAGTTTTGCTCTGACATTCCTCTCTTTGGTTGCTGTAGACTGTTGGTTTTTAAAGGATTTTTTGGTCAATATCCGTACAAATCCTCCTCGTGCAGCGAGATTTTGGCGTCGAACGTGTGTCTTGCCAAGGAAATGAGAATTCAAGAGATTTTCCTCAGCACTCTGAAAACCACAAAGATCACAACAAAATAACTTGGATTTCTCATGATCTTGCTTAATATCGGTATGTAATGCTGAACTACATTCATCTGTGCAACTACAGTGAGGGCATGTTTGCTCTTTGGATTGTTTAGAGGGGCTTTCTCCTTGATGTTTTTCCAAATCAGAGCAGGAAGGTAAACACTGATCACTCATTTCGCCTTTAAGATCTTTGTCTGTGTTTCCAGCTGTACAGCCAACACTGATTTCTCCTGAAGATAGCTTATCAGGAACAACAGCTGGCACCTCTTCTGAATGTTTATTTTCTTTGTGAATTTTCAGTATGGCACCATCAGCACATTTGAAATCACAATGTAGGCACAGGGAATTTGAATTAAATCCATCATCACCAAGACAGCTGGTGACTCCTTCCTTCTCTACAGCTCCAGCTACTATAATACCTGCTTCTTCAGCTTTGACTTTGGGTAATTTGCTTTCACTATCTTTCGTGTCTTCTGAAGAAATTCGCTTTCTTTTTCTAGAGACATTTTCAGGATTGTCTGCTTCAACAACATCCAGGTTTGGTGATCCTGACAGTGTCCTTTTGTTTGTACCACTCCCTTTTCTTTTCTTTTCAAGGTCCCTGAACACTTCCTCTGACATAAGCCTTGTTTTCTGCTGAGACAAAGAGTCACATCCAGCATTTTCTCCTGACGTACTTCTCTGGGATTCTTCTGTCGGCAGAGTTTGTAAATGTTCATCGACATCATCTCCCTTCTTGTTTTCCTCTTCATCCATTCTTAACATTGATATTATCAATTGTAGATCATTTGGCTGAGGACCTATAAAACAAGAGAGTTACTATTAGTCTTCTATGCATAACCAAAAGTAAAGTAAAAAAAAAAAAGCAATATAGCAAGTTAAAATCATGGCAGGAAGACAAACATAATGAAAGATACAAGGCTACATTTTTAGCCTGGTGTCTAAACTTAAGACATCTGAACATCAAACCACCTTCTGGGCAACTGGTTAGAGAGCTCTCGCTGTGATAAGCACCGTGTGAGTGAGGACTATTGTTTTTGTGTAATTAAGCCATTTACTACATGCTTAAACTTGGGCAGACACGCCTAACTTTTCTTTCTGGCAGCATATTTAGGATGTGAAACACTAACAGCATTCAGGGATGTTCTAAAAGCCAGGTTCTAAAAGAATATACCGCAAGTATAGTTCCTAAAATAGCCTCTAAAACTTCACTTCCCATTTAGCATGGGAGAAAAAAATAATCATGAAATAGCAGTGCAGAGAAGGGCAGCATCTTTGGACTCCAGCACCAACTCTAACCATCCAAATCTAGTTACCAAAAGCTTTTACTCAAATGCCCAGTGTGACCTTCCTGCTCCCAAAAAGATGTCGCCACTGGAAAACAGATGCTACCAACACAGCTTGTAAGAGGGATGAGGGTGGGAAATCAAATCTTGACATTTATTACCTTTTCATTTTGATACGAAGCAATTGAGAATTGAAAATGCATTTCATTTTAACAGATGATTAAATACTAAATGTTTATCTATGTGCTTTACACTATGATTTAAACATCAATTTGTTGCAGATGCAAGCATCCAGTTTTTTGTTCAGTTACCCATTCAATGAGGCCGTGACCACAATTGTACTTCCTGACAAGATTAAGTAATTACAATGTAGATACAGACAACTCAGGGTACCAAAAACTATTCAAGTACACGCCAAAAATAAGTAATAAAAAATATACTTATTTTTGAGGACAAAGTAAGAAAGTATTAAGCAGGGATAATATACTCAAATTAGTTATACTCCACGGAAGAAAGTAAACACTTTTCTGCGTCATAATAATTTATGGAAGGCCTGCAAGGAATTGGGTGCAGTGTAGTTGCCTATATTGAATAGTTTTTCAACTGTAGGTCTCTCATTGAGCTAAAGTAGTGACCACACTTATACCGAGGTATCTATACCTAAATAATAAGAGAATAACCATCTCTGGATCACAACAGCCCTTTGGAGAATCCAGATACCATCCCTATAACTCTAATTTTTTGATTCTTATCCACTATTATTTTTCTCTGTTCCCTAAACCGGGATAGAAACTATCACAATTAGCCAGAAGTGAAGCCATCAGGTCTGGTGTAAGTCAGCATAATGTCATTATGTCCAAAAATGCTACAGCAATCAATAGCAGAAGAGGATGAAGCCTTTCAAGTACAAGCTCACCCTGAGAAAGGTTTATGAGCACTGTTTGGGACACAGAAAAAAAAAAAAATGAAAATTTGGGGTTTAACTGCAGTACAGCTGTATTTACATAACTTGTGGAATATCAAGAGATTATTTCAGTGATGAATGCCACAAGTCCATCCTTAACTGTTTGCACACAGCAGCCCACGGGTCTTTTGCCTCACTGCTTCTCCACAGCAGGTCTCCAGCCCACCACTGAGACCTGACCATTCTCCCCATGCACGGCCTGGGGAAGAACAGCAGTTTTTTCTTTGTGTACAAGACAACTGGCAACCTCAAACAAATTCTCCATCTTCTTTATAGGATACTTTCCTCTCAGACCACCTGATTTATCAGAGAACCTGTCCAGCAGTGAACTAATACTTGCATTGAATTTCCACTGTCAAAGGTCATATCGGCATCATTAAGGGTTTCTCCATCCACAAAAATTCATATATTCTAGACATATTAATAAGTAAGGGACTGGTGGCTCCACTCCATACTCTCTTCCGACGTGCTTCATGCCCATTTAAAGCCATCCTATAATTTGACTTCAACCTTAAAGAGCTCTCACACCTTAGATCAACCTCTGACAGAAATCGTAAGCCACTTTCAGCCAAAGATACAGCAATCACTGGAGGTGGATGCTTCCCAGTTACCACATGCAGGTATCGGCAGTCTCAGAACATGTCCTTTCTGCCACAACAGTGCAGATTCAGCTCATCTCCACGAGCCACCCACACACCTCAAAAAAAGATGGATGATTATTTGCATACAGTATCTACTTCTTGGCATTTGTTAGCTGACTTTCCAATAGGAGTTCACCTTGCTCTGTGCTTTACCAAAAATCTCAGCTCACAATCCTAGTTCCGGCGTCCAGCCTTGTTTCCAACTCAACTGTATGTCACCAGTTAAGGATTTTTTCAAGTGCTTGGAAAAAAAAACCCAAATGTATTTCTCCTGTTTTATCTTTGTAAACTGTTTGCAGTCACAACTACAAACTAGCTGCTGGGCGAGTGAAAAATGCAAAATTCAAATCCCATGGATGCTGCCAATAATTTCAGTATGAAATTAAAATAGTCACACACGTAATACAAATATGCAAAGGAGCCTTACACCCCAGCCTTCTTGCCTAATGCCTCCAGTTCTCTAAGTCAACAGTAAGTGGAGACAATTGTCTCTGCCTTCATTTCCTAATAAAACTTGTAGCAGGCATAGAGGGGATGCGCTCACTGCATTTCCAGGCAGCACTCCTAACAAAGTCACCAGCCTCACATCCATCCCCACAACTAACAGCGTTACCAAGGCAAGAGCTCCTCGGTTGCACAGTACAAGCTCGGACTAGCAACACTCAGTGAAACAACTTTACCAGTTTCATATCTACATCACATCAGAATTTTCATGAAAATAACCTCCTGCTGCCTGTGTCCCACCTCCATATGAACTGTGTCAAAATGTCACTGCCTGGGAGTATGATCCTGCATGAAACCATAATCCAGAAAGAATTCTGAAAAAAAAAAAAAAAGAAGACAACTATGAGATGGTTGCTGTTGTTTCTCTAATATTACCCCTTTATTAATTAATCTAAGGAATTAAATTCCCTTCTAGCTCTTTTAGTTCTTTTAGCTCTTTCGTACAGTTGCCTTTAAACTTGTAGCACATCTTCTGAGGCAAACGCTTGCTGGCTACCACCACTATGTTTTGCTGAGCAGTCTGCTGAGCCGTGGTCAGTTCTCCACATCTCAGACAAGATCTAGACCATGATGCCAAACCTTGCCTCTGTTTCTCCGTGCTGTGACCTTTGCTCAGATCACACAGCTGTGTCTCTAAGACAGTGCAGTAGCACGTGCCTCTGCTGTAAGCTCCTCTCCTGAAAGCCCCTTCTCGGAATTGCCACAGCCAAACCAACAAACTGGTCACAAATCTGGGTGGCCCTAATCCTCAGCCTGCATAAGCCATTTCACCTCTGCTCTCATCAAAGCCACTACGCTAATTAAGGGCTAGCCTATGGTTGGTATGAATACAGGAACCAATGCATCAAAGAAGGCACCGACAGCACTCCGAGTTCATATAGCCCCAGTGACCACATGATACATAAGCTTAAATGGGTTTCTTTTTGCAAAATTAATCTTGAATCAAACCTTACTCTGGCACAGGGATCGTCGTCAGGAGCAAAGAATCAGCACCTGGAATTTGATTAAATCAACTGGTACCCAAACCCACATTTGAGATGTAACAGGTAACCCTCTGCAGCCACGGCAGCTTAAGCTCATGCTGAAGCCTGACTCCTACTCTTTAGTGTGACTCAGTAAGCCTTTTGATGATTTAACGCTGTTAAACTCACACAGCAGCAAAAGTGGGGAAAACCAGCTCTTAAACTACCTTATTCATGGACCAACAAGACTAAAAATGATGCAAGATGCAAGCTCTGGTGCTTTTCCTTCTACCTGCACCTTTAAAAGACTGCGCCTACGTTTTTACAAGTAACAAATCTCTAAAGCCCAACAATACCTAAACCACTTCATGTATCGCATAAATAACCCTGGAAGGATTTATATAGCCTCCCAAACTGCACCTATGGTATCACCAGGCACAACACAGCACAACACCAGGGCACAGGATCAAGCCCAAGCTGAGCAGACACCACTCACATCTTCGGTATTTCCACAGTTTAAAACCCGCTTCTGTCAAGCAGCGCTCTCTTAACATCATATTCGATGTTCAAAATGAAGCTGCTCTAACTCAAAAGTGGGTTGACTTCTGGTAACATAAATCTTTTGTTAATGTTCATATAAATCAAGTATAGTTGAACAGATTCTTAAAGGATATGACCAAAAATTAATTTGCCACATTAGCTTCAGGTTAACAAATTCTTCTGCTTGGAGACAGTCATACATTACCTAACACGTTTTAAGGTGCTTTGCAGCACACTGCTGTTCTTGTATTTTGGAAAGGAACCTGTTGTGGCCACAGCATTTTGTGTAGGAAAAGGTAAGCTCAGTAATTCTACTGGAAAAAAGAGCTAGGTCTTTAATATAGTGCTCTTCTTCGATAATTTTCCAGTTATCCAAAAACCGTGAAACATGTTTTTAAGATCTTCAAAAGCAAAATGTTTATGTTACGGATGTTACATCTGCATAGGCCAAATATACAAACCTTTACAGAATATATGAGGAGGAGCCACACATATTTCTAAATTACAATTCCATAATGTCCAATATTTTGACTATGTCACAAAACCCCGTATAGCTAAAGATTCTCCTCTTTCACGCACTGGGATTTCACAGAAACACAGAATCACAGAATATCTTTGGTTGGAAGAGACCTTTGAGATCATCTAGCTCAACCTTCACCCTAACACTGCAAGCTCACCACTAAACCACGTCCCTAAGCACCAGGTCCACACACCATTTAAATAGGTCCAGGGCTGGTGACTCCACCACTGCCCTGGGCAGACTATTCCAATGTTTGACAACCCTTTCAGTGAAGAAACATTTCCTAATATCCCGCCTAAACCTTCCCTGGTGCAGCTTGCTTCCATTTCCTCTAGTCCTGTCACACACCACCAGGGAGAAGAGGCTGTCCCCCTCCTTGCTCCAACCTCCTTTCAGGTAGCTGCTGAGAGCCACAAGGTCTCCCCTCAGCTTCCTCTTCTCCAGAACAACCCCAGCTCCCTCAGCTGCTCCTCGTAGGACTCGTGCTCTAGGCCCTTCCCAAGCCTCGTTGCCCTTCTTCAGACATGCTCCAGCACTTCCATGTCCTTTTTATAGCGAGGGGCCCAGAACTGAACACAATACTTGAGGTGCGGCCTCACGAGTGCTGAGTGTAGAGGGACGATCACCTCCCTATTCCTGATGGTCAGTGTTTCTAATACAAGCCAAGATGCCACTGGCCTTTTTTGGCCACGTGGGCACACTGCTGACTTGTATTTAGTCAACTATCAACCAATGCCCCCAGGTCCTTTTCCAACCTGCAACTTTCCAACCACACATCCCCAAGTCTGTAGCTTACCATGGGGTTGTTACAACCCAAGTGCAGGATCTGGCACTTGGCCTTGTTGAACCTCTTGTAGTTAACCTTGGCCCATTGATCTAACCTGCCTAGATCCCGCTGTAAATCTTCCCTACAATTTCCAAACGGTCAGAGTCGTGGAGGTTTTCTTTCAATGTTTAAGCTAATTTACAAGGCATCCCGCAGTTACAATTCAGCACCACCTCACTAACTATAAAGAAGAAAACGAATACAAAAAAGTGAGAAAAATGCCACTCCTTGAGCTGCCACCACCATTCCTTACCAGATAACACAGATTTTTGTATTCTTCCTACAAGGCTTTTTTGTATATCGATACAGTATCTGTTCCAGTTCCATACAAAAGCACCAGTCATTTGCAGACAGATGATCTTTTTTTTGGTGGAAATAGAGAACATTTAGTTAAGTGTTTTCTCTCTTTTTTTAATCTTCTGGTCCAAAAAATAGTCTATAATTCCTTTATGCCAAAAGGTGCAGACAGTCAGTTAAGATTTTCAGTGTAAGACTTCTGTTGCCCTAACCCTCAGATGGTATTTAGAAAATAGTAATCTTAAATTAAAATCAACAGCACAGGCAATTTAGTGATGATCCATAAATCTGTAAAGAACTGCAAAGTTTCTTAATTTGATGCTCAATACAATTTTATTTACTTCTCTTTTTGGTCATATGTCAGCTGTTTAAGGGAAGGGGTAGGGATGTGTACAGAAGAACCCAAAGAAACTATATTTACGAGTACTAAATTTCACTTTGTTTTTTATGCTAATCCTGCATTAGAATTCCCAAAGCACTTCTCAGAGTACTATTGTGTCCAAGTATTCAATACTCAGCCTGCAGTGTTTGTAAAGGATGTGACATATGAAAAACAGAGTTTCTTTTTTCCCCAATAAAAATTCCCCTTTTTCAGACAATTGATTCTTTCAGTGAAATCATGGATACAATGAAGCAAAATCATTTCAATGAGTTCTTCAAATAGCCCGCACATAACTGAATGGGAACAACTCAACTCCACATACAACCTTTGTGTCAAAATCAACATCTTCTCGTTGCTAAGGGCACGACATCCTTCCTAAATCAAATCATAGGTCTGTTGTCTTATGGCTGTACAAAGTTACCTCACTTCCTTCAGAGAGACTAATCCATGAGAACAGTCTCCTCAATAACGGAACACCGAAGACATTATGGTTTTTGGTTCATAAGGAACAAAGATCACCTTCATTTTGAGGAGTATTTGATGCTATCCATTACAAACATGTATCTTCCCTTGCAGCCAAAGAATTCCGGAACTTTGAGCTTTGCATCATGAGCCTGTTCTTCATGTAAAGCCACTCAAATTTCTAGGGCATCAGAAACTCCACAGGAGACCTTCAAACAAGCTACAGGCTTTCCAGGGCTAAAGACTTTGAAACTTCCACACTGGTGCATCTACAATAGTTAAAGTAACAAAATAACACTGAGAGTCATCACTTGTGCGTCACTGAAAAGGGCAAGTTATCTGCATACAAAAATGAACCTAACCGATACGATTTTCAATTACAGGTAGGCTGATAATAGTCTGAATGGATGTTATCCACAATTAATGCAAACACGCCAAAAGTTCCCAGCTACATTTAGGTATTTAATTTTAGAAGACCCAAACAAACACCAAACACATCCAGTGTGAAGTTGGGACAGCAAAATTGTAGAAAAAGCATTGAGGAGGGAAGATGGTACAAAGTAGAAAGGGAAACGTAACATGATGTAAATAGTGTTTTCTGACTAATCATTTTAACAGCCTTGCCTGTAGCTCTTTAAAGACATTCTGCTATGGCAGATCAGGCCCACACAGTTTAGTTTAATCTATCTATCGCCATCTTTTCAATTACTGAGGCACGGAACACATGGAGCAATCTGTGTGTACATGTACAGGCTTCTCAGTGTCACCGTGCATCCTGCTTTCCTCTTCTCACCCACCTATTCCAGTACCTAAGCCAAAAAGAGTTGTGTGAGGTTTTTTTACCTGAACAGGTAACATAAGGATTTAGGATTATTTGTGTGGTAGGCTAACAAAGTTCCCCGAGAAGAACACAAAGTGTACAGATGCTTCTGAAGAAAAGGAGAAATTAATAAAAATAAAAGCATTCTGATGACACCTGGTGGCCACTTCACACAAGGAAGTAATTGCATTTCAGCTGAGAGAAGCAGATCCAACAGGAATGTGTTACATGTTCTTTTGGTGAGCATTAGCTACAGAAATGACAGCTGATACTATTATCAGTTAGAATCGACACTCATTGGAATATACGTGTCTCTATATATCATGTTTCTGTATGACTGGTATAGACACATGGACACACTCAAAAAATTAATTATTAAAGACAAAACCTGTTTTTCTGTACAATGAAATAGAAGTGAGCACGCCGAAGTATTTCAGCTCAATCCTACAACACATAAGAAACCAACTTTCTTTACAGTTTTCATTTCCCAGCTCGGTTATTAAATGAGGCAGAGGGTGATGGGGGAGAAGCAAAGTGGAAGCGGGGCTGCCTCGCACCAGGGGGGACGGGCAAGGGTGCCCCAAATCCCTGCCACAACACGTTAGTCCTCCAGCACACTTCAGCAAAGCCTAAGAATCAGCCTTTCTTTGTGTCGCTGGATCCCTAACAGAAAGAAATTAATATCCATCATTAGAAATTAGTATAGAAAGGTGATAGCTGTACACAGATCGCAGCGAGAGAGGGGAAAAGCTGCATGTCACATCACACCTTTTCTCCTTCGTCTTTTCTCCTAATAAGCGCAAGAAATCATAACAGTGCTGCTGTCTCCTCCCCAGCACACAGGAGGAAGTTTTTCCCCAGTAACCTTAGATGATCATCACTAAGAGTTCAACCGTAGGAAGATGTGCAAAGCTCAGCCTTCTCCACAAGAACTGCCACTTGCTCTCAGGTGAAGAGGTCCATGCTTCAGCTGAAGGCGCTGAACACCTTTTAAAGCTGCGTACTTCTGCACTCTCAACAGTCCGGGGGCTCACCATCAAATCTTATTCTAATTTCCATCGCTGTCCATGTTAACAGATGAAAACCAATACAGGACAGCAATGGGAAGGATGGAGGCATCACGAGTCCAAGCACTGGCAACATGAGAAGATACCAATATTATCCATGACTTCTGTGGTGCCTGGGATACCAGGGAAAAGCTACTACCGTGGCGCAACACAGAATCATAGAATGGCTTCCGTTGGAAGGGACCTTAAAGGTCATCTAGTTCCAACTCCCCTGTCATGGGCAGGGACGCCTCCCACTAGACCAGATTGCTCAAAGCCCCATCTAACACTTCCAGGGAGGGGAGGGGCATTTACAACCTTTCTGGGTAACCTGTTCCAGTGCCTCACCACTCTCACAGTAAAGAACTTCTTCCTGACATCTGATTTACCCTCTTTCCGTTTAAAACTATTACCCCTCATCCTATCACTACGTGCCCTGATAAAGAGTCCCTCCTTATCTTTTCCTTTAAGTACTGAAAGGCCACTATAAGGCCTCCCTGGAGCTTACTCCAGGATGAACAACCTTGATTCTCTCAGCCTGTCCTCACAGGGGAGGTGCTCCAGCCCCCCAATCATCTCTGCAGCCTCTTCTGGACCCACTCGAGCAGGTCCACATCCTTCTTACAGCGGAGGCCCCAGAGCTGAATGCAGTACTCGAGATGGGGTCTCACAAGAGTGGAGTAGACAGGGAGAATCAACTCCCCCAACCTGCTGGCCACACTTCTGTCGATGCAGCCCTGGATGTAATTGGCTTTCTGAGCTGCAAGCACACATTGCTGGCTCTTGATGACCTTTGCATCAATCGACATTCCCAAGTCCTTTTCTGCTGTTCTCAATCTACTCATCCCCTAGCCTGTATCTGTCAAGGTATCTGTCAAGCTTGTCAAGGTCCCTCTGGATGACATCCCTTCCCTCCAGGATGTCGGCCACACCACACAGCTTGGTGTCATCACCAAACTTGCTAAGGGTGCCTTCGATCCCACCGTGTATGTCGCCAACAAAGAAAAAACCAGCGCTTGTCCCAATACAAACCCCCAAGGAACACCACTCATCACTGGTCTCCACTTGGACATCCAGCCATTGACCACAACTCTTTGAGTGCAACCATCCAGCCAATTCCTTAGTCACTGAGTGGCCCATCTGTCAAATCCACGTCTCTCCAATCTTTGCACAAGTCCAGGCAGACGATGTCAATCACTCTGACATGGAGACTCTTCCCCTCCCCATCCTCAAGCTCTTCACCAGGACTAAGCCATGTAGCTACAAAAGGTGCCTTCACTCTAGCAGAGGGCAGAAAAGAGGGTGAAGGCCAAGCAGGCTCCTACTTCTCCCCAGCAAAATGCACTCTTGGTTAGCAGATGGGGCGTGGACGTGAATGAGGGAGGAGGCAGTGCTGTAGCAAAGGGCTCTGCGTACCCAGGAGAGAAGAACCAGGTGATGCCACAGCAGTATCCACCTTGTACCATGGCCTGTACAGT
>WEIS01070626.1:4116-15038 GCA_013389965.1 Todus mexicanus
CCGGGCTCCGGGCCGGAAAGGGGCGGGCGCGCGCCGGAAGCGGCGGATCTCGCGAGAGCCGCGAGGCCCCGCCCCCCTCCTCGCGGCGCTTCCGCCCTCACTGCCCTTAAAGGGGCCGCGCCCCCAAAAAACGGGAGGGGAGGAGGAGGGAGGGAGCGCTGCGGGGTGGAGCTGCTTGGGAACGGGGTCCTGAGGGAGGGGCAGACCCTCCCTGGCCCCCTGAGCCTGCTCCTGGGCCCAGCCGGGACTCTCTGCCCTGTGGAAGCTCAGCCCAAAGCGGGGTCAGCGCTCGGGGCAGGAGAGGAGCTGCCCAGGAGCAGGAGGGATCAAACCGGGCCCATCCCGGAGCTGGTGCCAAGGTGCGACCCAAGGGCAGCGCTGAGGGATCCGGGTCACTCACTCGCTCACCTCCCCAGCGCGGGGATCCCGGTGCCGCAGCCACGCACCCACCTCGACGCCGCGGCCTGGGGGCTCCGAGCGTCCGTCGCCCGGCCCTGCTCGTGCCAACGCAGGCTGGCGTTGAGGGGAGGCAGCCGCCTGCACCGCTCAGCGATGGGCCTTCATCTCCTGGTCCTGCGCAGGTTGAAGCACGGCCGGACATCGCAGGCGCAGCCGGAGAGCAGAACAGGTGACGAAGCTTCCCCAGGGCACCTTCTCCATCCCGAGGACGTTGTTCTTCACCAGCTGAGAGGAGCTGGTACCGCCCAGACCAACCTCCAAGTCCTTCCCGGTGACCTCCAGCGCCGTGGACACGTCCCAGCGCAGCCCGAACCTCCAGCGGTGCTGAGCGAGGCCACGTCTGCTCCCGCGGAGTCTTCTCGGCTCCTCTCCTGAAAAGTTCAACTCAGATAACATGGATAACCGGGACTAAGCAGCACCGATGGGCACCCTGCGAGCCCCGGGAGATCTCCTCGGGTGAGGTTTGGTTGGGCTCAGCAGCTCCGCTCCAAACAGACGGACAACAAAGCTCGGGACAGTTCACTCCCCTCGAGCTCAACCCCGCGTTTGAAGGAGGCAACAGCTCAAGGAAGAGCCAGGTCAGAGAGCTCTGGATGCTGATCGACAGCCCGACGCTGCTTAATCCGCATTTTACCCCCTTTATGCTGCTCTTGGTAGTTGAGAAACACCCTCCAAAAAGGTCCCGGTAACCAGATCCTCGGTGTGAGCAGCGAGGGAAGGACAGGAGCAAGCCCTGGGAGATCCTGTCACCCACAAGGTCACCTCTGGAGTTCAGAAACGAGGAAACAGAGACGAGGGACACGCTCCTGGAGGTGCACAAACCCCCCAGGTATCTCCACGTGCTCCCCGTAGCTCCTACAGACGCGTTTTTCAAAGGGCTGAGGATCCGATGAAGAGCAGGATTCGGTCGCCGCCATCAACACGCAGCGACCCAAGGCGCGCAGAGCAGAGCAGAGCCGCCGGCGGGTGCTGGAGGCGCCGTGCGAGGACCCGTCCCACAAGAAATCCCTTCTGGGTCAGAGCCAAGGACAGCTGAGCGCTCTTCAGCCTCCAGCCCATCCCTGGCAGAGCCGGAATCTCCGGAGCAGCAGAAAGAGGCACCAAGAGCCGCAGTTAACAGCCCCCCAGGCCCAGCGTCACCCTGTTCGGATTTCCCCGGCTGCCGCCCAATCTCTCATGAAAACACAAATTCCCAAGGAGGTTTTTTGTCAAAAGAAAGAAGATTTAAAAAAAAACAAACCCAACCACCCACCCGTGAAAATAAAAATGGAGACAGGCTTGTGTTTCTAATCCAAATGTACTTCTCTTTATTCAAACCAGGGGTAATCACTGGTCAGTGCAAAATGCACCTAAACCTTTCGCCTGAGGGAAATCTACATCTTCACAAGGCCTCCGTTAACCCCTAACGAACCCCCCGCCCCGAGGAGCGGGCGGCGCCCGGGCGCAGATCCGACGCCGCTCCTTCCCCACTGCCTCCGCGCGTCGACACGTCCACGCCCGCCTCGCTCCCGGCCCCGCGCGCCCCTCACAACAGCAAAAAACACACTCAGTAGATTTCTTGGAACTCCCAGAGTTTCGGCCCCGGCCACTGGCGCCGGGAGGGAGGGGGCGGCGGCAGCTCGCCCCGGCTGCCGACGGTGCCAACGGAAACCCTGCTTTAAATTAAAAAATAAGCCAGCATACATAGTAGAAAATTTCTCTTAAAAATTTCACAATCTGTAAATGTATATATTTTTTTTTTCTTTTCTTTTAAACATAAAAGTTTACAATATACGGTAAAACAAAAGGCTCAGGAAAAAAAAAAAATTAGAAAAAAAAAAAGAAGAAACAAAATAAAACAAAACAAAACAAAAAAAAAAGAAGAAACCTGAAGTTTTGAATTAAAGCTGAAGACATTTTTAAAACCCTGTAAGTTTGAACCAGTGACATTTTCTTTATTTGTGCTGATGGGTTAGAGAAAGGAAAATATTTTAAAAACTGCAGTCCAAACACCCACAGCTCTGCCTTCAGAAGCCACCTGCCCCCCCAACCCCGCCCCACCCATCCCCAACCAAAAAAAAAAAGAAAAAAAAAAGGTTGTTAGGTTTTGTTTCCATCAAGTATGTGATTGTCACAAGTTCAGAAGTCTGGGATTCCTGGGCTCGGCTGGGGCCAGGCCTCCCCGTGGACAGAATTCCCTGATTGCCAGCCCGCGCTAGCGCCGGTACGGGTGAAATCCTTGCACGTTATGGTTCTGTCCGCGTCCAAAACCGCTTCCTCCTGCCGGTGGGCCGCTGGAGGGTTGCACCGAGGGGCCTCCGTAGGGAGGGGGCTGCTGGCTGGGATCAGAGAAACCTTGTCCAAAACCACTCAAGTCTTGTCCATACCCTGAGGAGAAGGGGAAAAGGCAGAGTCACCTTCCCACGTACGAGTTCCCATCCGGAGGCGCGAATCCCGATCCTGCTGCCGTCCCTCCTCCCCCTGCACCTCGGTCTGACCCGGTCCCGGGAGCGGCTGCGTTCGGTTCGGGCCGTTATTTACCTTCGGTATAACGGGCAAGAAGCAGAACCGAGCGGGTGGGCAGGCAGGGCAGCTCCCTGCCGGGGTCACCCTGCCCGGGCTGGCAGCTAAACTACCCTGTGCGGCTGTTCGGGGGCTGAAGTGACTCAGCAGGTTTGGCTGTCGGCATGTTCGGAGCGGGTTTATTTTGGGTTGGGTTTTTTACTGGCTCCACACTAGTCCTGTCAGGTTCAGCAGAGATGAGGAGGAAGTTTTCCCTGGAACCTCTCGGTTGCGGCACCTCTGCCTGTGCAGCAGGGCCGGGCTCTGCTTCGCGCAGCTCCACCACCCCTGGACGCTCAGAGAGCTGGGAAGACCCTGGAGAAGACAATCTAGAACTCTGGAGTGTTGCTGCCTGAGTATTTTAATTTACCAGCCTCCCTCCCTTTCAAGGAATATTCAATTGAAAAAAATGCAAATTGAAACCTGAGGGGGCGAGGCTGGCAAAGCAGAACCCAGCTGGTCGCTGCAACTGTGCCCGTTACACACTCTGTAATGGAACCCTTGGTCCTGAGAGCTCCCGTCCTTCCCCAAACCCATCACCACGGGCAGGCTGAAGTGCCCTCGCTGCAAGTTCCTAAACACGTGGTTTCAGAACCTGCCGCTATTGCCACTGAGGATGGTCCCAAATGACTCTGACCCGGGGGAGCAGCAGCCGCCGCCACAGCCACAGCCCTTCTCTCATCCCCACCCGGGCTCGGGCGGTGGCTGCGGAGCCTGGACGGGCGCCGTGTCTCGGCTGAGCTCTGCGTGAGGAGCTCTCCCTGCTCTCTCCTGCCGCGCCGTCCTCCTGAGCCCCGCTCCACGCCGAGGACCACGCTCAGCGGGAGCAGGACTTGGGGACAGGGAGAAAGGGCGTAGGCCAAAGACTCGCTGGGATTCTCGCCGCCAAGGCGAAAGGCAACTGGATGGGAATTAAGAGCACTGAGAAATTTAATAAGAGTTCCCGTAATTAAATACGACTCTTAATCACAGCAGTGGCATCAGCGCAAGCTCCGCTGTGAAAGGTGGGATTAAGAACCCTAATGAGTGAGGACCTGCTGCGGTTCTGCCTCTCTCTGGGCAGGCTCAAAGCAGGTTTAACTCTCCTAATCCAGAACAAAGTCTCTTAGCGTGTCTTCAGTATTTCAATTTCAAGCTCTGCCTGTCTCTCAGGACTCGCTGCCACTAATGAGCATTAGAACACATCTATCGCAGCCCGTTATTAACTCAAAATGCTAATCCAGGCATTTCTTCAGACAGAGATAAGCAGGCACCCAAAAAATACCATTTGATTGTTTGCCAAGGGGCGAGGCTTGGAGCGGCAAAGGTAACAATCCAGTTACTCTCCCTGCGCGCTGTGGTGGGAGAGCGTGGAGCGGGGGGGAACCACAGCTCTCCACTTGTTTGTCCTGAAGGAAGCCCGCAGCATAAACCTGAACAGCCAGACACCTCGGTACGGATTGTCTTCTCCCTGCAGCTCCTGGCTCGCGCCGGCACCTCGGAGCTGCGCCAGCCGCGACGGCTTTACCGTCTTGGCTCAAGAACCCGGGGCTCGGTTCGATTCCAGGGGATAAATCCCGGCCGGCGCGGCAGCCTGGGGAGCGAACGGCAGCGTCCTTCCTGCTCGGGCCGTGACTTTTCCCTTTAGGCAGCTACCGAAGGGGAAGAGCTGCACCACCCTTGCTCGCAGCAGCGAGCGTTTGAGCCGCGTTTTCCCCCCGCCCCCTCAGAAGAGACCCTGCAAGAAACACAAGTTAAATCCCCCACGGCAGATATATCAAGAGCATTGGTTGTAAATAGGCACCACCTACCTACGGCTTCTCACTGCTCAGCCTGACCATAAGAGTGTAAACAAAGTATTGGCGCGTAGCCTGAAGGGTCTTGAGAATAGGAACCCAGCCCTAGTAAGAAATGAGGAGACCAGGGTGACGAACCCCAAGAGAGCCCTGTGCAGAGATAATTGTTCAGGGTGAGGGAGACACACCCACGTTAGCGTTTTAACTTAACTCGTGTTTACATCCACCCCAGCTGTACACGCAGCAGCATTTAAGATGCTGTCGAGCCAGGACAAACCTTAAACCGCCACCGTGATTAGATAACTCAGCGCCTCTCGTGAGCTTTACGCGGTTATGCAAATACATGCAGATCAGTGCGGCTGCCCGTGGCACAGCGGCGCTGCTGACTCATTTGCCACCACGGGAAGGGCCGAAGCTCTTAAAGTTTCAAAGATTTTACACGCAGCGTCAGGAAGAGGTGGGTGACTCTGTGGTGCTGTCGTGTATCGAACACCTCTGCCCCTTGCGCTCACAGCGGCTCCAAGAGCGCCCGAGGCGGGAGCCCGGCTCCAGCTGTGGTTTAACAACTAACCCTCGTAGCCTTCCTCCTCCAAACGCAGCACCGCACACCTCTGCCTCCCGCCTCCCTCCCTGCCTCTCTGCAGAGACTAAGGACACCCAAAACATTTTACTGGCAAAGGGGCTTCCTAGAATATCCAAGAGGCAAGTGGTACCACACCCCAAACGCTGGAATCCACCCCACCCACCCCCATTTCTTCCACAATGTTGGCAAATAGAATCTCCCTGAACTTCCAGGTATCGTCTCTCCACTGAACGTAAATGACTGTGCACGGATCGATACTTGACTGAGTCGGGCCCACCCCCCTCTAGAAAGAGTCTGCAAAGAGACAAGTTCTGGCAAGATGAGAAGAACTTCCTCCTGAGTCACAAGGGCAAAGGGATCTGTGAGAGCAACTGTGTTTATAACAAACAAACTGAAAAACGTTCCCAATTCATCAAGCTGAGAGCATATGCTCGCTTTAGAAACACATCGGAAAGGCCAAGCTTCCTTCGGAGTCTGCTCTACATTTTTGGAACCTCCAGCAGCATCTATTTAAATAACTTTGCGAAGCCTTCGTTTCGTAACGGCTTCTGCAGGCGCTGGCACACATGGCGAGAACTTGTTCGAGCAGGAACAGCCTCGGCCCATGGGCCTGCTGCGCGCAGAAAGGGCGCTTCGGAAGTAAAAAATGACCAATGGCAACCCCTTCAAAAAAGCCCCCGATCCTTGCTGCAAAGCAGCGCTGAGGGGAAGAGCAAGGTGGGAACTCCCTCTCAGCTTCCGCAGGCACTGCTCTAGCAATTTGTTAAGGGTATTTTTAGTGCTGTCTGCCTGGCTCGAAGCTCATTCCATCAATAGCTTCTATCGGGTATCTGAGAGTTTTCTGTCTAGCACAGTGAGCTTCACGCACTTGTGTGCAGAGACAGACGGGAGAGGCACAGGGGAAGGGAGAGGCAGGAGCTGGGCCTCTTCGCCCTGCCCTGCCCGCCTCTCGATGCTGCTCCTACTCCTGAATATCCCCAAGCTGCTAAAAGTCAGTTACACAAAGCTCACCACGAGCTCTGGGAAGCTCTCGGAGACTAAAAGTTCTAACTATAGACTCAGGGCGAGTGCAAATCCCTTGTCCCAGCAGAGCACACGTCTCTGAAGAGTTTCACAGCATCCAAGCAATGGTTTAGAGGTGATTAAGAACACACCCCGTGGCTCAAACGCCGCAGGGCTTCAGGACGGCTCGAGTGCTGCCGTTCCCAGCCTGGGCAGAAGGGGAAAGGGTTCTACCGCTGACTTTCTACCCCCGAGTACAGGAGAGGAGGGGAGCGAGGTCAAGCTGAGCGTACTTGACACGCGGTTACTTACCAAACTGACTATAGGGGAATTCTGGCTGAGCAGTCGGGGGTTTGCTCATGTCCTGAGTTGCCTGAGATGGTGGTGGTGGTGGTGGGAAAGCGAGCGGTGCTGCCCCTGGAGTGGCAGGTGGAGGGGGGACTCCAGGGGGGGCAAACTGGTCTGGTGGTGGAGGAGGAGCACCATAACCGAAACCTGAAACACGAGCAGAGTACAAGACATGTGAAAAGACACAGGTGAGCACCACCCTGACCTCCTGCTGCGCTTTAGAGCACCACACAAGCTTTTAAAACACTACTTACAAGTCTGCTAAACCCAAATGTTTGTTACCCACGGCTGCCCACCCAGTAACTGACTCCACACTGGGAAACGCCAGGGGAAGAGTCCCAACAACTCCCCCTCCAACGTGACAAACCTCACCCCAAGGGAAGGCCGCGGCCACATCAGCAACCAGCAAAGAGGAAGGGATAAAGTCAAACTGGGCACCCAACTGCGCGCGCTCATACGTGACAGACATGAGGGAGTCAAACTATTAAAGATCTCAGGAGGAGAAAAAAGAATCCCAAACAAATGGTTTCTTCATAGAACAAGCAACTCCAGCTCAGTGGGTGCTGTTCGCCACCTTTAAATGAGGTTTGTGACCAGACTTTGTGAGAGGCGGCCTGAGGGGTAGGTGCCAAAATCCTATTTACATTTCCAGTTGTGACCTTAATTCCTTAAGCCTCTCCGAAAATCCCAGCCTGTGCCTACCCCAGTTCACCACCCAATAATCTCTACCCTTTCTCTCAGATGTGGTAAGAGGGGCACACAGTAAATCTGAATTCGTTGAGCAACATGGATTTAAACTAGAGAACATAAAGCTTACTGCAGCCAAGATAAAAGCAACACGGCCCGCTGACAAAAATCCTTATATAGTTAATTACAGCCCAGAATATACAATCTAGGGGAAACATCCAGGGGTAGCTAGAACGTAGGGGGAACAAATCCAAGTCCAGAGAAAGGTGAGTAGAAGCTGCGCAGTGAATTTGGTGATGGCACCGTGCTCAAGCCCCAGGAGGTCACTTACTGAACGGTGGAGGGGTGCCATAGCCCTGTGGAAATCCTTGCGGAGGTGGGAACCCTCCGGGAGGTGTAGAGACGATGTATGAGGTAAATGGTGGTGGCGGTGGCGGAGCTCCTCGGCCGGGGGGTGGTGGGCCGTATCCACCTGGGAAAGCAAGAGAAACCAAGGGCTAGAGCTGCTTCGCAACGAGAAGGTTCTGCTGGAGTCAGCAACCTCTAGATGGGGTAAAGCCGTCTGAGTGGCCTCAGGAGCAGTCTCAGCCTCCTGCGAATTCTCACTTTGGGAAATATTTGTCCTCCAAGTCCCCCTACTGTAAATAACAGCAGTTTAGGATGTCATTCCTCGATAAGGAATTAGCGCTGTTGGCAGCAGCAGGACGTGTGTCAGCTCCCATTACCCATTAGCTACGAACGCACCAGCTTCTCCTCCGTTCTTTCAGGACAAATTCAATCAAGCTTTGAAATGTAGGTTAAATACCACAGAAATCCACAGATCCCTGCGAATTCCCCAGGGCAGCTGCGCCTTCGCTCGAGGAGGATTTTTGCTTTGCAAATCGGTCCCACGTAACGTACTTACCGATGGCCTGTCCAGCTGGCACCCACATCCCTGCAACAGAACACAAAGAGGGGCTTACACACGCGCTGCGGCTGCGCTGGGGAGCAGGAGCGACTCCCAGCAAGCTGGTCTTGCTCCGGCCTCGGGGGTGGACTGAGAATCCTCCCAGTGCGCCTTAAGCATTAATTTTTATGGGCCAAGAAAGAGTCTTAGGCTATTTCTGAACACACAATTCCGCGAAGACTCCGAATCCTTCGGCAAATACCGCGTACAAGAGCCAGTGGTCCCCAAACTCAGATCAGAGCGAGGGCTCAGGAGCTGCGAGCGCACCAAGCCCAGGAAACAGTATTTGTATCAAGAATCAAACCGCTGAGAGTCACAGCAGATGACACAACTGAAGCATTTTTAATACACTACCAGGTTTATCCCAGTTATTTCTGAAGATTCTGAACCATAAACCCACCATCATCTGCATCCGTCACAGCATTAAGATTGAGACATAAATGTTTGCTCCCCATTAATCTCTCCAGCAGATCCGTATCGTTTCCTCTCCCGATAACCCCGCTGCAGCTAATCCGGTTCCGCCGTCTGCGCGGCAGCAGAGCAGCACATCTGTGCGCAGCGACACAGCCTCAACTGCAGCTTCTGAGTTAATAAGCACCACGGGGAAACCAGCAACTCCCCCACCGAGGTACCAGCGGCTGCGGCAGGAGATGAAGTGGCGACGCTCCCTCCAGCGCCTCAGGTGAAGATTCCTCATCTATCCGAGCGAGCCCAGCTCGGTTCTGCCCAACGCAATCCAATTAGAGCACCGGACTGCTCCGTGAGTTATCAAAACTGTCTCTGGATGAACCCAGCAGATTTATCCTGCTGCCAGAATCCTGGGGGGGTGTTTAGAGCCACCAAACCCACGGCTGCTCCTCTCAGCCCTGAAGCCTCTGAGCTCAATCAAGAGAACGATCTGCGCTAAGTGCTCCCCTGCACCACCGCCAGCCCCAGAGCTGCTTGGTGTTTTTCCAGGCTCCATTAAGCAATAAAACCCCAAGACAAGACCATCTGTTTTTCTCTCATCGCTTTCAAATTTTCCTTATCACTTCCTTCGAAATGGGCTCAGCCCTGAAAACCTGTATTGCAGTAACATTTTTCACTAGGGTGTCACCGGGGCCATAACTCCACAGCTGGAGCCGCTGTTCTGTTTAGGGAGAGGCAGAACCAAACCCCGCAGGTGAAGCGCTGCCTGCGACACGCCGCACTCGGCACAACCCACGGACTCCTGCCCTGGGAACCGCTGGGAAAAGTTCTGAAGGACCAATCTCAGCAGCCTTGGGAAGGGCCCAGGGTGGAATTCCAGTTCTGCTCTCAGTAACCCAGCAGAGCTCCCAGCATTGCTCAGCTCCCCTCTCAGGCTGCTCTTCTCCAGCTGAGCAGCCCCAGGGCTCTCAGCCTTTCCTCCAGCCCCTGGGCACCCCGCAGATGACCGAGGCCGTACCTTGAGGGCCGTATCCTTGCTGCCAGGTCGGAGGGGGCTGACCTGCCCAGCCATTGGCAGCGCTCGGCATGATCCTGCTTCCCCACTGGCTGGCGCCGGGCGGCCCTGGAGTTTGGCTTTTGCTATCGCGGGGTTCTGCGCGTTTCACCTCCACCTAAACAAACAGAGGCACCACTCAGGAGAGACGCTGCAGGTTCATACACCCCCCTTCCCTTCACACACACCCTTAATTACACTTAAGACTACGCTTAGCATCTTATGACTTATGTCTAAGTACTTAATTATTAAACTTAAGGCCAGTAATTTAAGATGTTTCTCAGGTACAATATACACGCTGGTAAGACGTTACGAGTCCTACGGTTGCGGTGTTTCAGGTAAAGCACATCCTACAAAATCACTGCTGGTTCGTCAGAGCACCGTTCATTGGCTTCAATCTTAAAACAGCAGTACCCTCTTACAACGGCTCTTCACTTAAAAAAAAACAAAAAGGCACGATCGTTGAAATGATTTCTCTACTAATTGAACGTTCAGGGCGAGAGTTACAAAGATGACGTTTTCAGGGAAAAAAAACAAAAGCCGACTTGGAGTCAAGAGCCCGCTCTGAAAAAGGGTACTAATGCTTTAACCATTGCAACGTTCGGGGTTCGTTTGGAAGTTACAGTTTAACCCACCCCAGCTAACTGCAATTTCAGCTCGGCTCATACCTGAGAAACACAACATTTGGTTGGTTGGTTGGTTTGATTGGTTTTTGTTTGTTTTTCTTTTTTTTAAATAAAAAAAAAAACTTAAAAAAAAAGATTTTATTTAAATGTCTAATGGAAGATAAAGACTTACCTTCCCCAGGCTAACGCTTAAAGAATCTCAATTAACTCAAACAATGTCAGAGGGAATGGATGTGATAAGAGAATCTTACATTACATCTAACAAAAAAGTAAACAAACATGCAAGTAATAAAAATGGACAGTTGAGTCAATAAGAAGCAAATCTTCATACTGTGTTAAGTCAGTGACAAAAGCCCTCCTGTTCTTAAAATTAGCAAGCCACAGCGCTGAACTTATTTTATTCCAAGATAAAATGTCCTAGTGTTCCGAGGCATCGAATAAGTGCGTCTGACCTACTTAAAATAAGCTGCACATTCAATATAAACCTCTAAAA
>WEIS01070634.1:7752-18337 GCA_013389965.1 Todus mexicanus
CCTGAGGACAGATCTGTGCCCACCTTAGAAACAGTGCCCAAGCTCTAATCACACCAGCACCTTCTGGAAGAGCTGAGAGAAGCTGATGTGGCAGTCGTAGATTGGGAGGGGTCCCCAGGCAGTGTCTGGTGGTGTAAGTGGAAGCTGAGTTTCATTCTTTAACATGGTGTGATACCTGGCTGTTGTGTAGCAGAGGAACGCTGCTTTTTTTTTTTCTGTTTCCCTGTTATCGGCAGGGAACTGAACCCTCCTGCAGCGACCCACGGAGTGCTTTGTGAAGAAATGGAATTGAGATTGATTTCCTCTAGTTACCTGCCAAGAGCAGCAGAGTTACCTACCCTGAGCAGCAGGGTCCAGTCAGGAGCACCAAATGACCTGACCACCAGCTTCCCAGGAGCTGGCAAAGCAGAGAGGCACACAGTCTTCTCCTGACAGATCTGTTTCTCACGGCTGTTTTTCCCTCGGAGACAGAAACAAACCAAAATGAATGAGACAGAGCTGAATTTATTCCTCGTTCATACTACGGCATGAAAACAAAATGCATCCAAGAATAAGCTGTGCAAGAGCTGTTGGCGGGTGTTGTACTAAGGCTGGGAGGACAGGGTGGCTGTGTTTTTTGGTGGTTGGCTGAGCACGTTGATCTAGTGCTTCTAAAGTATCTTATGCCTGCGCAGCAGAGAGACCTACAGCTGCGGGAGTAGGGGTCATAAGCCTGGCTGGTTACCTAGAGGCACAGGTGATTGGAGTGGGAGAGAGCTGAGGGAATGGGTATTGCTCAGCACATACATGTTGTGTATCTTATATGGGCAAGGATGTTGCACAGCAGGGGCTGTGGTGTGTGTTGGGGGTTGCGGGCAGGGGGTTGCTGTGCATGTGGATACAGGAGCAGCGTGCTGTGCTGCACGCTGGGCAGATGTGTCGGGAATGGCTGCATGGAACAACACAGGAGGTTACATTGCAGTTAAATGAGGCGAAGAATTACCATGGTGACCGCACTCCCCTCTCCCTCCCAGCAGCCAGGCTCCCAGGCAGGAATGTTTGTGTGTTTTTCTAAAAGCCCCAGACTCACTCTCCCTCTTTTGGGAATGGTTGAGGACCATGCTCCCTCTCCAGACTGGGAGAGTGGTAGACACTGAGATACGGGGGTAGTTTCTGCACACTCCATCTTCCAGCAGAAGGGGGCCGCTGTCTGGGTGCCTCCTACACTGGTGGCTGCTACAGTGCAAAGATAGAAGGGCTGTGGTTTGAATTACTGTGATACGTTATGGTTCATGCACTGTATGTCCACATGTCCTCAGGAGCAGTGAAGTCTGAGCTAGTTGCCAGTTCTTAGTCACCCACTGTGCACGTGCAGAAAGCTGTCTGTTGGAGGGCCTTGCACCCGTGCTGCAAGAGGGGTGCTCTAGGGAGCATCGCAGTGAACAACTTCAACCCTGGCACCACCAGGAGCTCGAAGCTCACCAGGGATAGGTGCTGCAAGACTCCAAGGGTAGACAGAAGGCAAATGTGCACCAGAACATAAAGGTTTCTTGCACCTAGTATATTCATACTTGCTGACAGTGCCTACATGAAGTATGTTTTCTATTGTTATTCAGTTGGATCTGATCATGTCCTTGCTGTAGCCCTGGCAAAGAAAGTACAGCTGCATCTTTCAGGTACCGCAGAGGAGCTAAGGTGCATTCCTCAGAGACCTTATTCCTTTTGTCTTCAGAGACCTTACTTCTTTCATTTTCAGAGGCCTTATTTCTTTCATGAACTCTCTGGGATTAGTGCTCAGTGGTTTGTGAGGCCATGTATGTCTTACCTCCCCTGTGCTCTCAGTTAAAGGTTTGGGGAGATGGTTGCTTTGTGGTCTGTGGGGAAAACTTGGAGGAGGAAAGGCTTTGTGACCAAAAATGTTTGGAAATGCTTGTTTGGGGTAGGTTCTGCACAAACCCATATGCAAAATGTAAAAAGAACAAAGTAGATGGTCGTGCTGGTCCTGTAGGCTGAAGTGTCACAGGAGATCAGAGAGGTGTTCTAGACCAGCAAGTACGTTGCCATGTCACTTCTGCTGTGCTGGAACTTTGCAGAAATGCAGAACTCAGCTCGAGGCACAGGTTTGGTGCTCCTCCTCACTGATGTGCCCATTGCAGCATCTTCCCCTAAGTACTCATCTTTCCCCTTAAAGGGTTTTTGTTTAAAGTACAGGAGATACTAGACACTGACAAACAGGTATTGTCATCTTGCGGAGGGTTGGCAAAAGAACAAATAGCTGCATTTCAGTGGAGGTGAAGCAATCTCTCCACACAGCAGAGATTTCCTAATTTGCACGGTCATGAGGTCTCATTGGGAAGATATTTTTAAATGAAAAAGCAAGGAAATGATGCAAAATTGATTTCAGCATATTCCAGGGGATAGTTAAATTTTTCATAGTGAAAACCAGTAATAGATCAGTCTGTGTGCTACGAACATCTCGTCACAAAAATACATCACGGGAAGATTCTGCTCTCTGTTCTTGACAGAGCACTGACCTTGGCTATTAGATCTCAATTAAGCAAGTCTGTGACTGATATTTCTCTCTTTCCCACTTTTCTGCTGCAGAAAATAATATTCAATGAATCAAACACTGAGTACCTGCACACTTACTCTCCAGCTGGGACCCATGGTTTCTCAGTAGGTTCCTTGTCACCTGAAAAAACAGCATTTCTTGTGTGAATTCCAGGGAAAAGAAGTAGTAAAGTTCTGTGGAGCCAGGGATTGCAACCTTCAGCATTGAGCAGACTCTGCTGTTCCAGAACAATTGTGCAGTGATGCTTGCTGCTACAGGGGAGGGGTGAGCAGGCCACAGAGGTCAAAAAGAGCATACCATATCTTCACTTCTTTACTCCTGTTCACCTAGAATCCTTCTTTCCTTTAATTTCTCCCTTATCATTTTGTCCTAGGAAAAGGGAAGAAGTGCTAGTGGATTAAACAAGTGTAGCAGTAAGACTATGCAAGACTTGTGCAAGCCAGGAGATGTCTGCAGACTGGTTCCACTTTCAGCTCAGGTAAATGCTGAGGCATCAACACAGTGCCAAACTCGGATCGCTCCTGGAGCACAATCACAGCACTGGACCAGGAGGAGCTCAGAGGAAATCATATCGCTATGCTCATGTTTGACATCCAGCAGCAGCTGTCAATGGCAGGAGCGGCCACAGAAACAGCTGTTGGAGAGGTGAGCTCCTGCTGCTGACGAGTGAGGATAGGGTGCTAGGAGGACATGAAGAGTTCCCTCTCCCAGCTAACTACATGTGCTGCCCACATTAGGGATTCAGGCAGGGAACAGGTGACATGGCAGCATCTGAGCTACAAAGATGGAGGGGGTGACAAGGGAAGGATGGATTTTTATTGCACTTGTTCTCGCACTATATGGAGGCAAGAGGAAGAGTGAGGGGAAAAAATAGATTGTGGACAAGGACACGCTATCTTCTACAAACTGCCAGTCCTATGGGGAGTGGAAGAGATGCCACTCTGTCACCAGTACAATGATGAGGATTTGATGGAGCAATGTCAACGTAGAGAATGGAAGACAGGTCTCCTGCATGACAGAACAAACCCCTTGCTTTAGAAGAGCTTGTGGCATGTTTTCAGCTGTCTGAGCTGAAAAGGGGCTTATTTGTGTGCATCATTCAGCTGGGTCTAGAATGGCTGCAAATGATTTGCAGTACTGTGGCTAAAATCTTCCTGGTCTCCTGTCACAGACACCTGACAATCAGCACTTCTGTGAAGTCAGGTTTCATCATAGCGATGAGAACAAGCTGACAAACTCAAACCAGTCATTACCAGATTGGTGCTGTTCTCTGACAGTCTTTGCAGGTGCTGGCTGTATTTGACAAAAAGGTCAGACTAACATCTGACTTTAATCTCAGAGGAGTGCTGTCAGAAAAGCCAAGGGAAAAAGGCCAAGTATATGCAAGTGCACTGACTGGAGTGGCAGAAAGCTGCACCTAAGCTTGATCTCAGCCACCAGGACAAGGTCAGACAATTCCAGACCAATTCTCTCTGTTCTAGAAAACATCAGACATGCTATGCAATGACTGGGAGTAAGAAGGGTGTTAGATCTTGGTGTTTGTCCCATATTCAGTCTGGGCTTGTTCCCATTTCTCTCCTGCTTTGGCTGTGAGCAGGGACACTTTTCTTTGTCCTTGGAAGAAACTATTTCCAAACATTTTTTTTTAATTACCACTGCTGCTAAGAATTTCTCAATGCTCCATTCAGGTTTACTTTTGTTCATCTCTATCCCATGATTCCTAGCTCCACAATCTCAAGATTTGTCTAAGGAGCCATCCCCTTATGAAACAGCGAGTCTTTCCAAAATTTAAATTCTGTCTGAAAACAAAGCTAACTCCGAAGCTTCAGCAACAGCCAACACCTCTGTCTGGACTGATTGTTTTTAAGCAAGAACAGTGTTTTGAAAGATGAGTCTCCTTTCCAGGCTGTGTGCTCTCCTTTGGCTCCTCCATCATTTCAGAATCAATAGCTGTCTCTGATTGCCCCCCTCCCCTCCAGACCCTGCTCTTTGCTACCTCATTTTGGTTTTAATTTGCCACAGCAAAATTGCAGTCATTTTTCCCCCATCCTAATTAAGAAACCTATCCATTAAGGAGAACGAAAACAAAAACAAAACCTTCTTATCTAAGCCCTTAGTGCAGAACAGAGACAGAAATGATTGGTGAGATGATCAGTTCTAGAAAGCCCAGGACTTTATTGATTCTCCTGGTCTTCCTCAGTAAATACAGAATGAGTTTTAAATTCACCTAGAAAGAAGCTAAAAGCTAATGTAAACTGCTGACTTCCCGGCATCAGAGAAGAAAGAGGCGGTATGTCTTCCAGGCTGACTCCCTTTTTACTTTCTATGTATACTTTCAACAAGAGTATTTGGAGAATGTTTCCTTGTACTTCAGAATCATAGAATCATTTATGTTGGAAAAGACCTTTAAAATCATCAAGTTCAACCATAAACCTAACACAGCCAAGTCCACCACTAAACCATGTTCTTAAGTACTCCAGCTACATGTGTAAGTGCCACCTCACCTTATTTTCATTTCAGTTTCCCCACATTTTGGTATAAATTGGCCTTGCTCCTGAACTTTCAGGTGGTAATGGGCCTGACCCACCTTTTGGAAGAGCTTTGAGATCATGGAACAGATTAGAAAAGCTGTGTTCCAGGCAAGTGGCTTCCTTCAGCCCAGCCAGCAGCACTGAGCACTTGAGTTAATGAAACAAGCATTGAGTGCTGGTGAAGGAGGGTACAACCTCTGTGTGGGACTAGAGACAGAAAAGGGAAAGGCTACACAGAGAAGCTCAGGGGAGAGTCCACCACACATGGGAATTTTGTGGAAGAGGACATTCAGTGGCATCATAGGAAAAGGTCAGAGACAGAGTGTCCCTACTGACTTGGGAAAAAATGAGATGGGAAGTGCCTCCACAAGGTTAACATTTTCACTGTCTAGAGGAATGAACACCTCCTCTATTCTGCAGAGAAGGAAAGCTACTGCAGGCTTTCCCAGGCTTTATCCTTTCCCTCCTTCTCCTATGCTGTAGTGGAAGTGGTAGATGCTTTCTGCGATGCCTGTTTGGATACAAGCCCTAGATGGCAATAAACCTCAGATCTGACTCCCTGCTGGATTTACCACCTTAGAAAGAGAAGCATTTATCTGATTAAGCTGTTCAGAGTCTCTGTGCACAGCCAGCTCCTCCTAAGAGGGGTCATACACTCAGAATAGCAGAAACCAGATGGGAATGATAGTCACTGGGCTAAAATTATTCGGATATTCCAGATTGTTCCTCTCTTGTCTGGGACTCCAGGAGCAAAACCCCTCAGAGAAGAACCTGCAACAGAAGTTCAGACAAGTCTGCATTAAGAGCATAAAAGCAGGCTTTTGAGCACGTAGCATGTGCGTGTGTTCAACTCTGTGTGTCCTCACACTCCTGTCCAGTCTCTTTGAAACCTGTTGGTCTATTTCAATTAGACTCGATAGATGGCATAAATTTCACAGCTAATTAAGTTCTTGCAGGTTTAGTAGGTAGCCAGTTAGAGAAGCGTCAGGAAAAGGATGCACTGTGGATGTGTTAAACACTGGAGGGATCGCATGGGGAACATCACTTACAAATGCTCAGCTGGAAGAAAAGCTTCAGTGGGAGGTCACAATTTTTCAGGAACGTAAATCCATAGGGAACCATGATACATTCATTCTGCACCTCACAGAACGACTGGTTTTGTTTTATTGCAGTGTAGATGAGAGGAAAAAATTATTTAATTTAGAAAATACTGTAACACACACACACAGCCTAAGACTCAGTGGATGTAAATGGATGTCGTGGATCTAGCAGGTTTAGGAAGTAGGATTCAGTAGTCCATTTGTTGTTGGCATCCTGTTTGTAACAGAAACCAATGCTAGCAGAGGGTGGTGTGCCATCTGAAATGGGGAAAGGTGCTGAAGAGGGCTAGCAAGGAAAGTCAGGGGCCCAGGGCACATCATCTATGGGGAAATGCGGATCCTGGAGTCCTTTCACGTGGCACAGAGGAAACTAAGGGAGGGCGGGTTTAACTGTAGACTTAAGTTCTTTGAAGGAGAGTAATGAAGAGAGTGGAACCAAACTCTTGATGGTAACAGATGCTAATGAAAAAGGCAGAGGGAATGGTTTGTGCAATACAAGTTGTATGTTGGCAAACCCAGGCAGGACATGATGTGAATTTTCTTCCTAAGGTAAGTAGGGCAGCACTGACATAGCTTACTGAAAGAAATGGTAGAGTCCCATCATGGAAGGTTTCTAAATCTCACACGGGTAGCCTGTTGGCAACAGCACTGTTCCCAGGGGGAGGCTGGACTAGACACCTCCAGAGGTCTCTTCAACCACCATTTCTGTGGTGCTTTGACTACAGCTATCAGAAAATGATGCAAGGAAACAGCTTGTATGAGCTAAGCTGTAACTTGCACAGTGGCAACTTTTATCTAGCCTCAACTTTACCAGAGCATATGCGAACCCATTCTTAATCAGTGTTCAGTTCTTTGTATAGAAAAATATTTTTATTGAAGTATTTGTGATTCTCATTTGCTAAATATAAATAGCAGAAGTTATTTTGTACTGTGCTAAACTTGTTTCAGCCACACCTTGCGCTTCTTGTGTCAGATCTATAGCATTATGCTACAGATTATTTTCAACCAGCTTTAGTTCTGAGGATTTACGGAGGCGGCAGCAGACTGTGGATGACTGTCACTGGTTTTCTCTCAAAGTCTCTTCTTGTATAGAGATTATCCAAAAAAAAGGTCTTTTATATATGGGTCTTTTGAGGCCTCCTGCAACTTATTTTTCTGGATCGTTAGTTTCTGCAGTCCGTGTACTTCTGTTAACTTTTTGAGGTAATGTGGTTAGACCCAGGCAAGTTTTATGATTTCATCAGAACGAAAATATGCTTAGACCACACTGGATTATAGTGCAATTAATTTTGTATCCCAATTAAGTGGAAGAGAATCTTGTCACTGACAAGTCTCTTTTCCATATTAAATCTATCCTGCTTAAGGACAGATGCAGAGAAAGACTTGCATGACTAGATGAAGACAGATCCAAGCTCTTGTCTGTGCTCCGTAAGATGCAAGCTGGCTTCAACCTGGACCTACAGTGCTGCCGTCTGGGTATTCCCTACCTGCTAGCTTCTCCCTACCTACCAGTTTCTCTATACCTACCAGCTCAGCAGAGCATAAAGGAGCTTAGGTGCACATTCCTACTATCTGCAGAAATATCTGATGTGGAACAGTGAGGAAAAAATGTAAACAAGCTCTCAAAGAAGGGGAAAATACGTAAGATCAGAGTCACTCTGGCAGCAGACACAGCTCTAGGGACTGCTTTGCCTGTAAGCTACTGCCTGGTTGGCATGCAGAGGACATGCAGTACATGTGTCCTGGGCACTAGCCAGCAGTCTGGCTTGTAGCACTGAACTTCTCTAGCACAGTACGCTCAAGAGGACTGAAAAATATAAGTTTGTACAGGCGATTTCCTCTTCTGCTTCCAGTATTCATCCCACTGTGCTTTGATTTTGTTTTCACTGGAGATTTTATTTTGCTTTTACTCTTGATTATATATATATATAAAAGCACTAATTGTTTAAATCATTGGACAGTTACCTTTATCTATAGATCACATAACAAATGGAGTACATATGGTGAACAACATGCTTCATTTCCAGGTGGCCTTGAATTAAACACACAATTATCTTCCTTTAATCAACTCATTACATTAATTTTCTTGCAGAATTGGTCCAGATGACCTTCCCGTCCCCTCAGCTGTGCAAAGCAGGACACAGAATCATAGAATAGTTTGGGTTGATCATCTCGTTCCAATCCCTCTGCCATGGACAGGGACACCTCCCACTAAATGAGGTTGCTCAAAGCCCCATCCAACCTGGCCGTGAACTCTTCCAGGCAGGGGGCATCCACAGCTTCTCTGGACAATCTGTTCCATTGTCTCACCACCCTCACAGTGAAGAATTTACTCCTTGAACCTAATCTAAATCTACCCTTTTTCAGTTGAAACTGTTGTCCCTCACCCTATCATCCCAGAAGACTGCTGCCTATGCCACTGATGCAATTTTGTGGTTGTGGCCCTTGCGCAGTATTTCTCCTTTGGAGGAAGTAAAAGCTATAGAGATTATCTCAGCAGGCTCCTGTAAGAACACAAGCAAGTATTTTTGGTACTTATAGATAGAAAAACTTGGTCAGTGTTGCAGCCTGAGAGCTGTGTAGAGTAGGTCAGTGGTTCCAAATCATTTTGTCCTAGAAGGAAAACTAGCAGAGCATATCAGTGGATGCAGCCCTATTCTTCCCAGGGCTGCTGCTGCCTCTTTGAAATCATGTTCTGGAAGCACAGTTTGCAGAGCCCACAAAAGTCCTGTGGTTTGCTCATTTGTACTCCACTCTTCTATGGTCACAGAATCAATGCTCCCACCAGGCTGGCAGTTCAGGAAATTCTCCCTTCTTACAGCTGTTTCTCTTTGTACACAGATGACTTCCTCCGCCATCCCGAGTCATTTCTCACATGCCCATTTCTGGGTTGTGGACTTTTCATTTTCTGGGTCTCTTGATACAGAATTAGATCAAGGCTGCCTCTTACTCACAATGGCATTAGATAATACAGCTTGACTGTCAGTAACTCAGCAAATTCTCAACTCCATGACATCTAAACAGAAGGCTTCAGTGACTGGATACTTCCCATGACTAATTACTATCAATAGTTTGCAGCATTTACTACAATTTCAGACTGCAGAGGATAAACAGTACAGCTGATTGTCCTTGAAACATGGGAACAATTGAATCCTGGAATAAATGATTACTTGTCATTTTTTACATATTTTCAGGGAACTGAAGACGTAAGAAATGATACCCATGGACTTAAACCTCAGCCTGTGACACAAATAAACCAGCTCCGGTTCATGACCATCTAGTTCCACAACTCCATCCTCTCCTCTCTTCAGTGCTGAGTGAGTTGGTGGATCTTTGCTTCCTTCTCAAGAGTGAAGAACAGACGGTCTGTCTTCTCACTATCAGGAAAATAAATATTCCTCTCCCCCTTCCCTACCTGTAGGTGCCACTAAGGGAGCTGTGCTGTTTTCTGAGACTTAACTCGGTCAACTTTCCTTTCTAGTCATGTTGTAACCTCTCTGCATAACAGTATTCACTCTCCCAGGGCTCAGCTGTAAATACACCAGGCCTAGGATGCAGGAAGGACACGTTTCTGGCATAGAGTAAGATATTAAAACCCACTTCTGATTATATCGGACATTAAATTACCGGAGCTCTGTGCAGTATTGTAAAAGGAATTGCAAACATACACACGTTCACCTGCTATGAAATAAGCAGACCAGACACGCTCTCCCCCTGAGGAAAAGCTGCCACATACATATTAAATTGGAGTTCGATACTGCAGGCAACACCTCTCTGAAACTGCCCAACAAACCCTGAGTTGCCCGTAAGCAAAGCAGCCCAGCAAACATATGCAGGGCTCCTCCACCAGAGCCAGCAGATGGCAGAGGCAGTAGATCCAGAAGAAGCCTGCAGGGAACAGCACAAGCGATGCAGCAGCATTAACAATACACTGAAATAACTAACAGGGAAAAAAAGGAAAAAAGAAAAGCCAGCCCCAAACTGATAGAGATCTTTAATTTAAAAACCAAGTAAGTTTATTCATTGGGAAAGTGCAACAAAATACCCCAGGGATAGTGCATTCCACTCCGACAATTAAAATCGCATTAAAAAGCAGATAGGAAGGTCTGAGTCTTAAAGAGAACTGGCACAAAAGCTAGTGCTTTTCTTTGTTTCAATACATTTATCTTTGGCTGACAGAGATAGTCACTGATTAATTTTTTAGGTACTTAATTTACAACTTCATTGCTTCAACTTGCAAATCATTCTGTTCCTTAAAGATGCTAGCTTGGGACCGGAGGAGCATAATCTGCAGACACTGAAGGGGACAGTTTTGAAAGAACAGGGCTGTAGGGCTCACTCACACACTTACTGTTCGAAGGGACCCAGCTGGGAGCTACTAGATGTTCTAAGTAGATACTGCC
>WEIS01070636.1:5328-31512 GCA_013389965.1 Todus mexicanus
GAGCCGCCGCCTGTGTCGGTCTGTCCTGCAGCAGCCGCCTGACCGGGTGCACTGTGTCCGTCTGTCCTATGTCCATCTGTCCTGAGTCCGTCTGTCCTGCAGCAGCCGCCTGACCGGGTGCACTGTGTCCATCTGTCCTGCAGCCGAGCCGCCGCCTGTGTCGGTCTGTCCTGTGTCAGTCTGTCCTGTGTCGGTGTGTCCTGCGGCAGCCGCCTGACCGGGTGCATTGGTGTCCGCCTGTCCTGTGTCCATCTGTCTTGAGTCCGTCTGTCCTGCAGCCGCCGCGGTCCCTGTCGCCGTCCCTCCCCCTTTTCTGGGGGCTCCCGATGCTCATTTTTGGGGCAGCCCCCCCAGCCCAGCCCAGCCCGGGGCCCCCTGAGGAGGAGGTGAGAGATGGGCGGCAGCCTGGGCTGCCATCGCTCCATCCCCCGCGACCCGGCCGACCTGTGCCACCACAGCCGCAAGTTCAGCGCCGCGTGTAACTTCAGCAACATCTTGGTCAACCAGGAGCGCCTCAACATCAACACGGCCACGGAGGAGGAGCTGATGACCCTCCCCGGGGTCACCCGGGTGGTGGCCCAAAACATCGTGGAGTACCGGGAGTACATCGGCGGTTTCAAGAAAGTGGAGGACCTGGCGTTGGTGAGCGGGGTCGGGGCGGCCAAGCTGGAGCAGGTGAAGTTCGAGATCTGCGTGAGCAGCAAGGGCAGCTCGGCGCAGCACTCGCCCAGCTCCCTGCGCAAGGACCCGGCCTCTGAGCATCACCTCTCGGCCACCAAGATCAACATCAACACCGCCACCCCGGCCCAGCTCATGAGCATCCGCGGCGTCACCGAGAAGATCGCCAACAGCATCGTGGACTATCGGAAAGAGCACGGGCCCTTCAAAAGCATCGAGGACCTAGTGAGGATGGACTGCATCAATTCCTCCTTTCTGGACAAAATCAGGCATCAGATTTTCGCGGAGAGGTCCCGTCCCCCTTCGACGAACACTAACGGTGGCCTCAACTTCACCGCTAAGCCTCACCCTAGCCCCACTTCTCTGAGCCTCCAGAGCGAGGACTTGGACTTTCCTCCTGGGGGTCCAACCCAGATCATATCCACTCGCCCCTCTGTGGAGATGTTTGGGGGGTTGAGAGACGGCAGACCCGTCCTGAGGCTGGCTACCTGGAACCTGCAGAGCTGCTCCGTGGAGAAAGCCAACAACCCAGGCGTGCGGGAGGTCGTGTGCATGACGCTGCTGGAGAACAGGTAAGAGGCGGCGCCTGACCTGTCGGCTCAGCTGCATTGTAGGGGAGTACCTCTGGGGTTCGGGTGCTCTGGAGTCCTGTTGTTAATCCTAGCGGAACTCGCTCCTTCCCAGGATTGTGAAACGTTTTCCACTTCTTGCGTGGAACCCTGGTGGAGTCTGAATGCTGGGGCACTTGTGGTGGTCCCTCGATAGAGTCCTTGAAAGGTGGTGGACCTCCTGAGGAGATGCGTGTGTAGGCACATCTGCGCGGGGAAGGCTGAGCTGTTACGGTCGGTCGCGTTGGGCCTGTTAATGGTAGCTCAAGGGTTGTTTCTTCATCAAGAGACTTTTAAACAACTCACAGAGGACTCTTTTTTTTTTTTTCCTGCTGGAGGCAGGGAAACAGTGTTTCCAAGAGCATCTTGCTGCCGCTTTGGGAGGCAGGGTGCAGTGCAACATCCAGAGCTGCCAAGCTGAGTCCTGCCGGTGCCTCTCCTCCAGAGGTCTTGGTTGGGTAGTGACCTCCGTAATGTAAGTGTTAGAGCTGTAGTCTGCTCTCTCTCAGACCTGCTGCTCGAATCAAACAGGCTTGCGAGCACAGGCAGGAGGGTTTGGGCTGTGTAACAAGTGTGGAATGCCGCGGCTGGTCCCGCGAGGGTGACACAGCTCGTTAACAAGTGGTCATGGGGCATCTACTGAGCGAGCTGGAGGGACCGCTCATCCTTGGGGGTGCAAGACATGGGGCAGCTGCTTCGGAAGGCTGTGCTGTCCCCTCGCCAGGCGAGCCCCTGAATTCACTGAGCTGATGGGCGCAGAGCAAGGTTTGTCTGTGGTCTGGTCAAGTGTTAATGGCTGAGAAGCTGCGAGATGTATTTTCTGTTTGATTTTTTGGTACGGTAATGAGGCAGCAGTGCTGGAGATGTCCCTGATGCTACACTGTCTGCATCCTCCAGAAACGCAAGAAGTATTTTCATGGAATCATAAAATAATTAAGGCTGGAAAAGACCTCTTAGATCATCGAGTCCAGCCTATGACCTACCACCACCACGCAGCTAAACCCTGCCACTAAGTGTGGCATTTTGAAATAGCTTTCACCCTTTTCCCTTCCGTGTGTGTAATCTGCCCCAGCTGATCTGGCATTTCTAAATGAGACTAACTTTTCTCCTTGGCTGCCATTCAAACTTCCAGCTGGAGATGAAGAGGGGGCCGGGACCTCTTGGACTTCTGCAGGAGGGGTATTGCGGGGAGGGGGAGCGCTGAAGGAACCCGTTCTCTCTGGTAGTGCCGAGAGCTCCGTCCTTCTCCAGGAATATGCTGAATAATGGCTCTTGTCGGTGCGGTCGGGGCGGTCAGGCAGGCGAGAAGGACGGTGACAGCGACGTGGCGCCCTGCGCTGCGCTGCGGTGCTTGTGGTCGAGGGTACCTCTGCTGTGCACTGCTTGCGAGCCCGACGCTTGAAACATCTGTCATCTTGCAGCCGCCGCTGCTTGATAGCCAAAACTGAGCTGATTTCTCAGCTGCTCTGCTAGTTCAGGTATCCTGTGCTCTTCACCACGCTCTCGTTCTTCTGTGAGCAGTTGGGTGGCTGGAGAGGACCTGAGGGTGAAGTCTGGTGGGTTTGGACATCAGGGTGTGGGGCAGAGGCGGACAGACCTGCTGAGGAAAACAACATTGCTGATTATCAGTAGCCTCGGGATTATTCTAAGAATCCAGCTTTGGAAGAGAAGTGGCTTTGGTGGTTTATAGATCTATTTATAAATAAATAAACAAAAGTTATATATTTATATTTTTGACGACCTCATCTAGTAAAGCGTTCGCTTTGTTTCCATCCAGTTTAGCAAGTTGGCATGGTGCTTGTCTGTGGTGCTTGGGAGCTTGAAAGGAGCCTGAGTTTGTTCTGTTTTGCTGCACGTATTTGTGCCATCAATCACTCGGGGAGAGGACCATGCGATTGTTTTCTGTACTCGATCCTGTTGCTGATAATGTGAGAAGCTGGAAAGAAACGCCAGCAATGTGCATCCACGGGCAAACCTGCAAAGCTTCCCCGAGGAAAAAAAGAACAGAGAAAGTCAATACGATGCAGGGGGAAAAAAAACCAACACAACAGATGTGGGGAAAAGTCCTACTCAGCACCTCGGGGAGGAATTTCCTCTTGCTTGTGCTAAGCATTGCTGAGGTCAGTGGAGCTTTGCAGCTGTAAAACGATCTCAGCTGAGGCCAGAAACTGCCTTCTTCCAGTGTGTGAACTCTGTGGTCTCCTTCCCACCTCCGGTCATTTACCCTGGGAAGTGATAAAACACCTTGTAAACTAATCTTTGCCCAGGTAAATCAACTTGGCTTGGTAACCAGCTGGAGAAATGAATCTCTTGCTTCTGCAAGCAAGAATACACGGCTGCACGGGGCTCACCAGCACTTCGGCCTCATGAAGTCCGTGGGGTGGGTTTTTGAGGTGCTCTGAGGGTGTCCCACACGTGTTGCTGGAGGCTCCAGCTACGACCCAAGCTGTTGCCTGCTGGATCTGAAGGTTGTTTAGTCCCACAGTAGGTAGGTACTATCATGAAGGTGCCTGCTTGCTGATGGACTTTGTGCATGGACACCCTCACGTATGTTAAGCGTGCTCCTGAGTGCTGGTCTCAGGTAGTCTGAGGTGGTTTTAGGTAGTCTGAGATGATCTCAGGAGCTGGAGTACTGCCTTGTTGCAGTACTGTTGGAGGACCTGCCTCACCTAGCGTTTTAAATCCAGGAATAAAGCACAGCAGGTCAAGAAGACTGTATTAAAACTGTGTAAAGAGCAGTAAAAACTCATCATTTGATATCTGGGGTACTTTCATGCCAGTTGAGAGGCTGCTTTGGGGTTTGTTTTGGGGTTTGGTTTTGGTTTGGGTTTTTTTTCCATGACCAGTTCACAGCAAGTAGCTTTGAGACCCCCTGGGCTTGTTCTTTCAGGCATTAACAACGGGGAAAATTCTTGCTCCTTGCCAGGTGAGGCTGGAAGATGAAGGTCCTCCTTCCTTCCAGCCCTGCACTGCAGTTGCGCAGGAAGGAGAGAGGGCCGTGCCTTCCTTCCAAACAAACACAAAGCAAGAAAATGTCGTTTCGTAGAGTAATCTGATGGAGGGGGGAGGGAAAAAAACCCCAAACCAGAATCTTCATACTCATGCCCAGAAGCGCTGAAGTTCTGAGGAGCAGCAAAGGGAATGTACCATGGAAGCGCGACTACTACTGCGAAGCTATTTTGAAATGCGTCGCTGCAGTACAAAGATAATGAAATAGAGGCAAGGTCCTCACCCTCTTTCTCGTATTACAAGGTTCTATGTTTATCACAGCGCTTGGAGTGGAGGAACGAGGTGTTTTCATTCAGAGGACTAGGAGGTAATTTTAGAAGAGATTAACATGATGAATGTGGAGGCGAGTGTGACACGTAATTGGATTCGACTATCCGGTGTGGGGTGAATTTGCCCAAAGCTGCCATGGTTTTTTGCAGGTGTGGTTCAGCAAATCTGGGGTTTGTCGACAGGGGGTCGGAGTGGGGGATGCAGGTCATCCCCTCCAGCTGACCTCCATGTCCTCCCCGTTCTTGGAAGGGTGAAGAAACCAACAGCTTCTTCTCACCAAAGCAAGAAAAATGTGGAGATGGTGTAGCGTGACCAAAAGGGTGAGCGAGATCAGGTCAAAGGCAGCAAGTGTCTTCATGAGGAGGATCAGTAGCCCCAGAGGAGATGTTTCCTCAGGCCGAGGCTGGTGGAGGCACGCCAGAGCTGTCCTGTACCCCAGGTCCATAGGAAAGGTCCCTCTTACCACTGCTCATCCCTACCTGTCTCAGACACATCCCTCCTGGCCATAAACTGAGCTTGTGACTCCTGTGACACCCCGTGACCGCTCTCCCCAGCTGTTCCGTGCCACGACTCCTGCTGGGTGACCTCATCAAGAAGCACCACACAGGCATGTGCAACACCAACCGATGCATCTGCTGCTGATGGTGCATCCTCACATTTAATTGCTCGCTGGAGAGTTTGCTGGTAGCCGAGGGCAGCGATCAGTTGTGCTCCTTTCCCAGTCCAGTTTGCAGCAGAGGTTTTCCAACTGGCTTTCGTTACGCTTTAGAATTCTGAGCAGTAACTTCGCCAAGACCTCTTAATTATTATTCTATTTTTATTTAAGCGCACTTTGCAGTTGAGCAAGTTAAAATTGATAGAGGGTCCAAAAGGCAGACCTTGCTTTCCCTCAGAAATTAAAGAAGGGAGGGAGGGAAGAAGGGGAGACAATGGTGGGGTACCAAAGATGAAGCTCAGGTTCATGGAGCCCAGCCCAGCTCAGCTCTGTTTCCTTCCAGATGCCAACCAATGCAGGCTGCTCTTTCCCCCTGCTGCTGGTTTTGGTCACCTTCTTGGTGTGATTCCATCTTTTAGAGAAGAAGTTCTAAGTAATAAAGCCTTATTATTTAAAGTTGTAAGTAATGCCATCTGTCGCAAAAAATCACGGAACCACGGAAGAGCCCAGGTTGGAAGGGACCTCAAAAGATCATCTAATCTTCAAAGGGAACCTGGCTGAAATTGTCCGGTCACACCTTGAAAACCTCCAGTGGTGGAGGCTCTTCTGCATCCCTGGGGAGGTTGTTCCAGCGATTATTTGTTCTCACTGCAAAAACTTCTTTCACGCACGTCTGTAGAGTAGCAAATACGAGAACCAATGTAAGTTTTGTACATGGCACTGGTTAATTTTGTTTATTTCTCTTCTTGGCTTAGTTTTTCGGACAGCACATTTCTGTGCTTACCCTTTCGGAACACACCGGACCTGATTCCTCCTTCCAGTTTTGTGACTGGTTAGCTGTTTTCACTGTGGTTAGATAGAAGCAGAGAGGTCTCTCAAAGGTAGGAAGTTAACCCCAGTTTCCGTGACTCAGAGACCCAAATAGGTGTTCCTGTTATAAGCCTCAGCCCAGACTTACCTCCTGGGAGGCAGTGGGTGGAGAGGCAGTCCCTGCATAACCCTCACTGTCCCACCGTACTTGGAAACTTTTCTTCCTAGTCCTACCTACCCCAGGTAGGTGCCCCAGGAGAGTGGTCACTGTAAACGCATCCTCTCATCCGTGAAAATAAAAAAAAGCCAAGCTCCTGAATCGGCCTCTGAAGAAGTCTTTCTATGAAGAGATGAGGAAAAAATCCATCTCATTCAAGTTCCTGCGCTAGGGCTGGAGGCAGGAGAACCACTTTTCCATCTCTCCCCTACCTTAAATAATGGGGTGCGAGGTTTGTTTTCCTCTCCCATCTCTTTGTCTGGACTGAGAGGTGGGGTCGTTACAAAGGACAATTATTTGCTACTGGGGCTTGATGGGGTTTTTTGGGGGGAAGGGGTGTGGTGTGGGACCTTGCCTGCTGGCTTGTAGCCGCAGCTCCTGGCAGGAGGATGGAAAAGGGTCACGCTCTCCAAAACAGACGTTGTAGTAGTATATTGTAGTAGTAGTAGTGCTGGTTGTAGTAGTGCTGGTTGTACTTGTGTGCTCTGGAGGCTCAGCACCAGCTTGTATTTGCTATTTCTGCTCCGTCGCTGCAGCTCTTGGTGGCCCAGCAAAGCCCCGAAGTGCGTCTGGTTTATGTCTCTTCCTTTTTACAGCCACTTGGTTTTCCTCCGTCGGGTTAATACGAGGCTGGAGCTTGGCCAAGAATAATTCCCCTGCAAGAAAAGATCAGGAAAGAGGGCCTGGCTCCAGTAACCTGACCGTGCTAATAAGTCCTCAACGACAAAAGAACAAAACCACCCTCTTCTTCTTATGTAATAGGGGAGGAAATCCTGCCTCCTGCAACTTCAGAAAAAAAAACTCGAGAAAAAGGGAATTGTTAGATGATATCTTGTGTGCCCTTCACAAAGGGATTTTTATGAGCAATGGGAACACAGCTGCGTGTAAAGCCACCCCTAATCTGCACTTTGGAATACCTCTGAGAACAAAAAAAAGTGGGGTGAGGGGAGAGCTGTTGTGTTTGGGGGTTCTCGGGTTGTCTTTTTTTGGTGGGTTTTTAGCCTCCACTTATATGAAGCCAAGAATATATTAGTTGTTGGAGATTAATGGGTGACTGGAGCTGCCTTCTGCATGCCATCTGGCAGGAGAAAGCCGCAAGATCTTCTCAGGTCAGACCTTGAGTTGCATGATTTTCCAGTGAAAGGAAGCTCTACTGATTTACTGCTGTTCAGGGTTAGGTCCATTCCTTTTGTCTGTGGCAAATCACATGAAGGCTGCACAGCTCAGGGCTGAAAATTCACAACCCTGGGTGTTAGAGCTCCTTGAAATACTGCTCCCATCTTGGGTAGGGATCCCAGCCCCTTCCAGGACTGCTGCTAGGGAAACAAGTGATATCAGTTAATTAAATTAATCAAATTCCATTTCTAAACTTCTGTTTCGTCTGAATGCATCCTCTCCATGGGCATCGCCTGCTCCTCCCGTACCAGGTGAATCCGAGATGCTTTATGACTCCAGAGTCTTTGCAGGAGAGATCAAAAGCAGTGGGTGGACTTAGAGCATGATCATGAAGGGTGTGCACCATCCCAGGTTCTTGGAGAAGGCATCTGGAGCCACCGTGCTCTGCAGGAGGTCTTGGCGGTGGATGGACTGAGCTGGCTGATGCTGCTGGGTCTCTATCCATAACTGTGGATCTGGTGGGTTTGCCACGGTCCCCCCAGCTTTCCTCCCTCGGACGTGACCCAGGGACGTAGGACAGGTCCTTGGAATCACCCTTGAGTAACCTTCCCAGGGATTTGCTCTTTCAAAGGGAGATGTGGGCATCTTGGTGACCTTGAGCAACTGCCCCAATGTATCCCTTGAACATCTGAGAGGCTGCGTCTAACCACCTACTTTTATCTCCTTTGAAGTTCAGAACGTGGCTGGAAAACCAGTCCGGTTGATCCGTATGAAGTCAACCTTACTTCTCCATTTAAAAATCGTAATCAAACCCCGCCACTGTTGCTTGCACCATAAAGCCTGACTAAAATGGAGCAGCTAAGTGGGGAAGGTGTCGTGTCACTGGTTCCGCGGTGCAGATCTCAAGTATTTTGGTAAACCGGAGCTCCCAGTTTACTCCTGCAGATCCCGTATTCCATGTGGCAAAGATTAAATGGGTTGGCTGATTGATGACGATAAATCGGAGAATTAGTAAGCGATGCTTTACTGCCTGCTCCTGAATCGGGACCAGAGGCCACGAGAAAATCCGTCTCTGCAACCAAGTGCTGATCTGGTTCGCCACGAACACCGGTCTCCAACTGTGTTAAAAAGGGACATTTAAGAGAGAACCTGGTTTTGCAAATTTAGCTGCGCCCTTCTTGCTGGAGTCGGGCTTCAGCGTGTTTCCTCCAGCCGCGTTGTCAGGAGAACCCTGCTTCTTCGCTCTCTAATTAGCACTTCTCTGGGAATCTTGCCCAAATAACGATTCCAAGGCTTGGCCGGATGAGCGGAGAAGAATTGACAGGACACAGATTACGGCGTTCACGCCACTTATTCTTAAATCGCATTGTTCCTCGCTGTGGTGCAGGTGTAAGCTGGCAGGCGGAGGCACGGTGTCCTACAGAAATAATTACAACGTGCTGCAGTAATTTCTCGGCGCTGTTACATGGGCCGGTGATGGAGACAAGAACCGTGGCCCGTTATTAATAACAGGGCTTAAAAATAGGAGCTCGGGAGCTGCTGCATTTCCAGATTATTTTTATTTGCTATTTTACGTAAGGGACTTTGGTTAATAGCTGGAGATCCCCACCGATTTATCCAGGAATGAAAGAATTTGGTGGCTTTGCTGAGGAGAGGGCGAGACCTACTGAAGACCTTCTGTCCAACCTTGGTCTGGATGTGCTTTCTACCAGGCTTTGGTCTGGTTGCCTCCCTCATCTCAAGCCTGGCTGATTCACGGCGGCTTCTGAAATACCCTATAAGGTGCCACGAGCAGGGTGGGCATCGTGTAAAGAGCAGATAAACAGTGAAGGGAATATGGAGCTGCAGCTAAAAAGAGGTTTCCCGTTGAGAAATGGTTTCTCCTCACCCTTGGCATGGGCAGCGTATCCACGTCCCCATCCAGCCGTGTGGCATTTTTCAAATGGCACGAGTGTTTTGAAACTGCTCCGTCATCATCGGGGAGGATCAGTGATGCTGACCTCCTTTCCAGCCCCGTTTCTCGGGGGGCTTTGCTCGGGCAGGAGCGCGGCGTCGGTGCCAAGCTGTTATTTTCAGTGCCTCTGGTCAAAATTACTAGAGGCCAGTGAGTAAGGGAGAGAATTTACATTCACCCAGCTCGTGCCCTGTGCGTGTGGATGTTCCAGAAGCTGAACGCTGTCGAAAAATACGATTAAAAAAAATAAATTCATTCCTATGGAAAAAAAGCATTTGGGATTATATTGTCGTGTCTGCTAAGGGCAGCCGGGAATGCTGTGGTTACTAAATACGCTGTGTTTGCAGTGGAATAAATACAGCCAAGTTGTGCAGAGCAGGTTGGAGTCTCTCTGAGCCTCCCGGCTGTCGGTCTGTCCGTCCTGTCTGTGGGCAGAGCACAGCAATGCCCCACTGCTCTTCGTGGAGAGCATCCGACGGGGCAAAGCTATTCCTGGGAGCAGCTCGTGCCGTAGGTTTATGGATGCGGATGAGGAGGGCGAACTGGAAATTTTCCTTTTCCTTCTGCGTGGCTATTTTCTGCACCTCTTTTAGAGGCGTTTCGGGTAACGCGCTGGAGCTCCTGGGCAAATTTAGCTCCAGCAGCTGTCTCAGCCATCCGCAGCTGAACAGGTTTTTAATGGGTTACTGAACAGCTAATTGATCAGCGAGGCTTTTGCTGCCTCCCTGCCCTAAATCCCTCGCGCTCGTGACGCGCTGCCAGTCCTGCAAAACCACCGTGCCCTTCGCTTGGCAAGGCAGGAGGGACGGCCTAAGGAGGCTCTTGCTTTTGCTTTCAGACGTATCCTTCCATTCTTTGATATTTTTAGTTCTGCTTTTTCCCCTTCTGCTTCCTCCTTGGCCCGTCCGCCACAGGTTTGTGGGTGCGGAGGTTGCCCAGGGCTTGCTCCACAGCCTTGCTCAGGGTCATTGCTGGTCAGTGGCCTCCCTCCCTCCATCCCTCCCTCCCTCACCCAGCGTAAAGGTTAGCCAGCTTTCTGCCAAGCTGGGAACAGCCTGGCGTTGGATAGGTACTGGATGTTAGCGTAGAAACCTCGTGTTTACTTTATTTATTCTAGTCACTCAAATAAGGCTGAGTGCGGCTCCAGATCACTGGTGGTGATCTGCAGGGTGTTGTGGCAGAAGCAACTCGAATTTGGCGTTGAGAACTGTAACACCGGCAGGTTTGTTGCTTTTAGGAGTGCTAGGTCAGTTCCACAGGTTTGCTTTCAAACCTATATGTTTATAGCGTATAAAATGACTACCTCGCTCCTCTTCTTTTCCTCTTTTCAAGCAGAAAAAGAAATACGGAGAAGTGTGAACCCCTCTCAGGGAGGATGGTCTTAGCTGGCAAGGACCTGTATTAGTTGATTTAAAACAGTTTGCATTTTAAAGCAAGGCAGCAGTTTTGCAGCAGTAACGATGTCTTAAGCTAACATAGGCAGGTGTGGCTTTTCCACTGGAGGCAGCGATGGGGTCTCACCTGCGTGAGGACCAGCTTAGGGAAGTCTTTGTGTTGTCTCTGGAACCCTTTTGCTGTGACGAAAGGCTGGGAGAGTTGGGCTTGTTCAATCTGGAGAAGAGAAGGCTCCGGGGAGACTTTCTTGCAGCCTTGCAGGGCTTCAAGGGGCCTGGCAGAAAGATGGGGACAGACTTTTTATCAGGGCCGGTTGCGACAGGACAAGGGGTGATAATTTTAATACTAAAAGAGGGAGATTTAGAATGGAGAGAAGGAAGAAATTTTTTACACTGAGGGTGGTGAGACCCCAGCCCAGGTTGCCCCAAGAGGTGGTAGAAGCCCCATCCCTGGAACCACTCCAGGGGAGGTTGTTGGGGGCTCTGAGCAACCTGCTCTGGTTGCAGATGGCCCTGCTCCCTGCAGGGGGGTTGGAGTGGATGGTCTTGAAAGGTTCCTTCTAACTCAAAGCATTCTGTGATTCTCCTCTTGTGCCGTGTGGGGCAGATGGTGGTGAGGCACGTCCCAGAGACGATGTGCTCCCTGTGTCTGCAGGAGATCCCCATCATGTCTGAAACATCAGAGCCGCCACTGGGTGTAGTGTTTAAAATAAATGTTATAGGCAGGAAAATACTGCAGTGGTTCCTGACTACCCTTTGCCACCTTTACGCTGACTAGCCCACATTTACCTATGGTTTGGCAGGAATGGTAGTGCAATTTTTGGCTATCTGGCCATCAACATCTTCCTGGTAGTCCTTTGTACAGCTCCTTCTCTTATCTCTAGCTGTGTTTGCTTTTATCATCAATGGAGACCGCCGTACCAGTGCTGCCTGCTCTCCTCTTTGCTGGCCACACTCCCAAAGCCAGTGAACAGCACGTGGCCTGGGTGAGGGGCAAAGGGATTGGTACCTCTGGCAGATAGCTCAGCCTTCTCTCCAACACATCTCAGAGGGATTCCCTTTGCTTACCAAAAAAACCCCTCCACGATTTCTTGTTTTAATGCTTCTGGGTTCTCTGGTGCAAAGCAGCACGACAGAAAAGCAAACCGAGGCTTAAAGGACAAGGTAGAGGTTCGGGGATTGAACAGTCCTCAGTCAGCAGCTCCTGGATTTAATTGATATTTGGACAATTTCCACGCAGAGCTGTTGGCAGTTAAGAATCCTGAAAGAGTTGCTGGCAGATGAAGGTTGAGCTGCACAAGCAAAAGCCACCTCAAAGTGTGTGGCGTTCCCCATTTCTTTTTTAAACCGAGACCACTTAGGCTTAGCTGTGGTTTGAAATGCTTCTCCATCCATTTTTGGCTTTGTGTGTGTGTGTAGAGTACAGCAGCTTTTGTGAGGAGCTGTGTGCAGGGATGATGGTGACCATCTATTTTGCCCTGCTGCGCGTTCAAATTTGGCGAAAAGAAAAGAAGATGAGCAGATTCCTGCATATTCATTGTCCACAGGTTGAAAGGAAATTGCCTCATAAACTTGCCTTTACCTTCAAAACTTTCTCTCGTAACCTGAATGTGACCCCCCTTCCTTGTCCTCCTTCTAGTCCTGCTGAACCTGCAGCCTTTTCCCTGGCTTCGCTTGGCTTTTAAATTGTCTTAGAATAATTGTAGAATCATAGAATAATTAAGGCTGGCAAAGACCTCTTAGATCATCGAGACCAGCCTGTGACCTACCACCACCACTCAGCTAAACCCTGCCACTAAGTGTGGCATCCAGTCTGGCCTTAAACACCTCCAGGGATGGTGACTCCACCACCTCCCTGGGCAGCCCATCCCAGTGTTTTATCCCCCTTTCTGTGAGGAAGAGCTTCCGAATATCCAACCTAAACCTCCCCTGGTGCAGCTTCAGGCTGTGCCCTCTTGTCCTGTCACAAATCGCCTGAGAGAAGAGCCCATCCCCCTCCTGTCTACACCTTCCCTTCAGGGAACCTCGAGCTCTTCCAGTTACTGCAAATACTTTTTGATCAAACCTCTGCTTTCACACCACGAAGGTCAACTGGTATCATCTCCCATCGACAGGGCCAAGGACTTCAGTTTCCTTGGATCGTCGGTGAGGTTTCCCCCCAAATCGTTGTCATGCTGTTGTCTTGTTCCAAGAGGTGCTGCAGCTTTTCTTTCTCCTCTGCTGAAGCCTCTTGCCAGGCAATTTGAAAGCCAGTACCTTTCAAGACCGCTCAAGTTTCAGGCAAAACCTGCTTGAAAACTGCAGCCTCACCTTTTATCTCAGGAGGCGCTGCGAATTCACGCGAGTAGAGTTGGCTCCTGTACTCTTGCTTGAACGGAAAAGAAGTACGGATGGGTTTGATTTCTGTTCCTCGGAGGTACTTAAAGCTCTGCAGAAAAATATCTTCTTAACTTCCTGATGTGTTGGACGTGGAATTATTTTCCCCTTGCAAAAGCAGTTGTTTAAAAGGAGTTTGTGTGTACGGCACAAGCGCTCAGCTTTATTTATCCCTCCCCTATCTTCAGTTGAGCCCATCTGATCATACCGTACGGGTGCCCTGACAGCTTATGATTCCTCCTCTGTATGCATCTTATCTTCCTAAGGATAGCGTCTGGAGGCGTCAGCTCGGTGAGGAGAGACTGATGAATTTCTATCGGAAGAATCTTTTTGTCTAGCAGCTCCTCAGTGCGGCGCGCCGTTCAGAATATCTCTTAAAAATAGGAAGTATGGGAGGAATGGCAGCTTTGTCACGGTGCTGGCATTTGTCTTCGGATCCTGGGTTCAGCTTGATTGGGCTAAACCCTGGTATTTGCGGGAGAAATCCTGAGTTGTCCGTGCAAGGATCCCTGTGCCCCGGTTTTTAAAGTATTTATTGGTATGTTTGGAGACTACAGCCACACCAGCATTAACTTCAGTTCATCTGGAGCAGAGATTTGCCAGGTGACTAGACCGTCATTCTGGGGTTTGGGAGATCTGTTTATGCTTTTTTCCTTGCTCGTGAAATCTTCCCAGTGTCATTAGAACGTAAAGACTTGATCAGATGTTGTCCATAAGCTTTGCACGTGTGTTTTTCTGCTGCAGGGCAATTTTAGATTGAATCCACCATCCGAAGAAAGCACAGAAATTGTTGCTTCTGTTTTTATTTCCTGGTGCTTGGTCAAGTTTCACCTCCCAGGTCTGCTCCTCAAAACTGGGACGCTCCTGGAAACTCTGACAAATCCAGAAGTTTGTTCCTAGTGAGCTGATGGTTCAGCTTTGTTTGTTTATTTCTTATGTCCATCTTCCTGGATGCTGCACCCAGTCAAACGCCTCTCGTCCAACCTCTCTCCTAAAGCAGGGGCACCCAGAACAGGTCGCCCAGGATCACATTGTCTAGGTGGGTTTGGAATCTCTCCAGAGAAGGAGGTTCCACGACCTCTCTGGGCAGCCTGGGCCAGGCTCTGACACCCTGATAGGAAAGAAGTTTCTCCTTATGTTGAGACAGAACCTTCTGGGTTCTAGTTTGTGCCCATTGCCTCTTGTCCTGTAGCTGGGCACCACTGAAAAAAAGTCTGTCCGCATCATTTTGACACCCATCCTTCAGATATTTATAAATTTTGGTAAAATATCCCCTCTCAGTCTTCTCTTCTTCAGGCGAAGCAGCCCCCAGGTCTCTCAGCCTTTCCTCATAAGAGAGATGTTCGAGTCCCTAACCCATCCTATCATGTATAAATACATATCTATGTATCATGTATAAATATATATCTATATATCATGTACAAAGCTGCACGAGGCATAATTTCGCACCACTGTGTGCTGCCCATCAAACAGGATCTCCTCCTGTCATCCCTTTCTAACGTACTCTTGCGCTTCTGCTCCAGCGTTTGGAGGGCTCTGGGTCTGGCCGAGCAAGCTTTCTGATTCCCACAGAAGACTGGCGTTTCTAAGACTGTTTTGTATGGAAGCCTCTGACCTAAATAAGGTTAAGGATCTGGAACAGCACAATTAGCACCCAATGCCAGGAGAGAAAAAAAAACCAAACAGCCGAGCTCGAGCCACCATTCCCTGCTTGGCCAGGGCTCGTCTGCGTGTGGGATTCTGCAGTCCTCTTGCATCCTTATGCTTTAAAAGCCATTCTTATGTCCAGACATCTCCGAGCCTGGCACGCAGGGGTACTCTGTGACTGGGAAGCTTTCAAAACTCCTTCCTGCATGTCATTGTGCAGCTGGAAGCTGGGATTGCATCCAGCTCGCTGAAGACACTCCGACATTGTTCCCTCCTAATCCCCTCCTACCTCCTCCTCGGCTCTGGGTTTTTGGGAGGCTCACATGTTCCCTTCTTGGCTTTCCACGCGGGGAGACAAGCGGCGGTTCATGGGAATAACGTAACCCCGAATTAGCGATGAGCCAAGGTGGAGGAGGGCGGCTCTGTGGCGTGATGGTGGGACCAGGGCTCAGCTCCGCGTCGCGAGGGTGCCTAGCTAGCCAGGCTGGCTCGTGGTGATGCTCTGTTGATCTCCTTGGATGAAATGACCCTGCTGGCAGTCACCTAGGAGGCAATTTGCTACTGGTTTGCCGTTTCTTTCTGTGTGCAGGTAGCCAAGGGAAATAAAAGCAGGTTAATGGGACAGGGAGGAGGGTGCTTTCTACTGAACTGGCTTTTTTATTTCTTCCCAAACCCAGGTAACAAGGAGAGAGAGAGAACAAGGGAATGAATATATAAAAATATTCAAATGCCTTTACAAGGACACCTCTCAGTGCAGGGATTTGACCTTGGAGGTTTGGATTGCATCATTTATAAGGTGGTGGCCTGGAGGTCAACCCACCTGATGCCTGGAGGTGCTGCTGCAGAAGACTTTATGCACCTCTTGAGATGTTTGCAGGCCTAAGGAGACAGAGCAAACAAAAGATGAAAAGGAAATTTATTCTGGCAAAGCTACTTTGGGACAGGTTGCTCAGAGAGGTGATAAAAGCCCCATCCCTGGAACCATCCCAGGTGAGGTTGGCCAGGGCTCTGAGCAACCTGCTCTGGTTGCAGATGTCCCTGCTCCCTGCAGGAGAGTTGGACTAGATGGTCTTGAGAGGTCCCTTCTGACCCAAACCAGTCTAGGATTTTATAATTTCACCTTTTCCTGCATTCTAGCAGGTCAGGTCAAGTGAGAACATCTGGTGCGCCCCGGAGTGATTCTGTTTGCTCTGCCGCCCCTTCTGATGTAGTTATTAACTAAAGGAGTTGAACTGGGGAGAGGGAAGCTGGGGTAGAATTAAAGCTGTGGGCTGAGGTGTGCTGCAGGAGCTTGTATGCGCAGTTTAATAGCTCGATTTCTCCTCAGTGTGTCTCCTGCGAATTACAGGAACCTGTAAACAGCTTTACCCATGGGCACCGGCCAGCTCGCCTGGGATCCCTAAATTCATCGCATAGAGATGCAGGATTGGGTCCTAACCCTTCAAGTTTCGCCTGTTCTGAGCGTTCAAAAATCATGAAGATTGTCTCTAAAAACAAGATTAACTTAGAGCTTCACTTAAAAAAATTCTGCAGTCCACAATCTTGCTCCTTTCGCGTTCACCCCTCAGAGNTGGGGGGAGGGTTTAGCTGAGTGGTGGTGGTAGGTCACAGGCTGGACTCGATGATCTCAGAGGTCTTTTCCAGCCTTAATTATTCTATGATTCTATGATACTATTCTACAATTTCTTCAGTGCGGAGCTGGCGGTGAGGTGGTTTGTGGCAGCGTTGACTAACTCGTGATAGCCGTGTTTTCTTTTTGGGTGGTGGGGGTTGATCCCAGCAGTTTTGGCTCACCTCGTGGCGTTACCCAATTCCCTTCGCATGCCGTCTTCACATCTGCACAGCCACGTGTCAGCCCTGCTTACTCATCAGAAGAGATCGTCCCCTCCCGCTGCTGACTTTCTTGCTGTGTGCCAGGGCAACGGGCATTTATTTGGGTGTTTTCTGACTGAGCAGGAATTCCACCGTCGTTACCGTGTATGCACGTGGGTAACGGCTTCGTACGAGGCCGGATAAAAACCCTGGGTTGTCTTTGTCTTTGGAAAAGTAGCTCCCGGTGTCCAGTAACCCGGGTTTCTTTGCGTAGGCTGATGGCATCATTCACTGGCATCAGCTACTGAGAACTGTGTGTGGCTGCTCCTCCTACGTGGTCTGTCAAGCTTCAGCTAGTGAGAGAGGGGGAGGTTTCGTAGTGATCCCCACTCTGCTTTTTGGAGCTATGGGAAGAGGATCCTGCCACCCAACCCTCTGCAGTGAAAGGGGGAGCATCTCTACAACTCCCTGAAGGGAAGGTGTAGATGGGGGGGGGATGGGCTCTTCTCTCAGGCGATTTGTGAGAGGATGAGAGGGCACAGCCTGAAGCTGCACCAGGGGAGGGTTAGGTTGGATATTCGGAAGCTCTTCCTCACAGAAAGGAGGATAAAACCCTGGAATGGGCTGCCCAGGGAGGTGGTGGAGTCACCGTCCCTGGAGGTGTTTAAGGCCAGACTGGATGCCACACTTAGTGGCAGGGTTTAGCTGAGTGGTGGTGGTAGGTCATAGGCTGGACTCGATCTAAGAGGTCTTTTCCAACCTTAATTATTCTATGGTTATTCTATGATTCTATGATTCTCTGCTGAGGATCTGCTGCAGTTATTGCACATCTTCTTTTTCCATGCACTGCTCTGCCTGTGCGTCCTGACTATTAAATCAGTTTTTGCCTGAATTGTCCACACTTCTCTCCTTAGAGGGGAAGGCAAATTTGAAATGCTCCTTTCTTCTACCCTGCTTTTCTGGGATAGCTGTCCTTAGTCTTTTTCTGAGTGGTTGTGTCGTGGGGTGTTAGGTATGTCATCATCTCCTCCCTGTGCTCTCGTAAAAGAGGAAGGAATGACTGCCACCTCTGCTTGTCTGTAGCCTTCCCTCCCCACGTGTGCCACCTTCCTCATCCTCCTGTGTCACCACCTGGTCGTTCGCACGAGCAGCGCTACCCACGTGGTGTCACCCAAGTTGATGGGTGGCCAAGGAGCCTACCTTGGTTGCTTCCCTGAGCACCCTGGAGACTTGATAACGGATTGCCTTTGCTCCGTGGTGTTACGGAGAATCATAGAATAATTAAGGCTGGGAAAGACCTCTTGGATCATCGAGTCCAGCCAATGACCTACCACTACCACTCAGCTAAGTAGACCCATCGTGCTACTCCACTCCATTAGGACGAGCTGCTGCCGTGTTCTGGAAGCTGCAGACGCCTGGTTGGCACCACGCTGAGAGAACAGCCAGGCTGGCTGGGAGGATGGGCACCTTCGGAGATGCCGTTTCCCCTCATCAGGAGAAGGTGTGGAGCTTTCCTTCTCACTGGATAGCCCGTGGTTGCAAGTGAAAATCAGTCCCATCAGAAGCCAACATGGTGCCACGTCTATCAATTCCAGCGCTCTTACGTGCGCTGCGCCAAACTGCTCCACTTCACCGGGGGCAGTTGGTTGTTGGCTCGGAAAGGAGAATGAACTCGGAGGCAGAAGCCTTGACTTTAGCCGTGGAGGAATAAAGAAGCAAACAAATGAAATCACCTTTTTTGATGCTGTGAAGAAATGCTAGAGTTACCCCCCATCAGAAATCAAGTAAACTCTGGCAACCTTTCTTACACTGCTGGGACTTGCGTGACATCAGGAACTTTTCTTCCCCTCCTTCTTACACCAGTGCAGAGGCTGTCTCGTGGGTGATGTTTTCTCTTTTCTCTATAAAGCTGAACAGACATCTTTTTTTCCTCTTTCTGTTTTTTTTTCTTTGGCCTAACCAAGACAAGAGAACTTCCTCTTCAATCCTGTGGCAGCGCAATCCCAACCGCAGAACATCCGACGGAATCGAAGCGCGCGGAGACGTCCTCCTTTGGCAATTTGGGGTTATTTTTATGAGCGAGTCAGTGTTTTCTCCTCTTTGCCCGTGAATCCTAGTAACCCCAAAGACGTCTGGCTGGATCCCTGCCTGCCCGAGGTTACTCCGGTTCAGGGAGTTAGTTCACGCTGCCCACAGCTCGTGCCAGGCTGCAGCCGCTCGCCGCCAAAGCACCTTCAATCTGTGCCCCGCTCACCGCGAGGGAGGAGCCGGCGAGAATCACGCGTCGAGCAAAATCGCCTTTTCGTGGCTCTTTGAAAGGCTTTAAGAAGATTTGGGGTTATTTTTACTATTTTATTTCCCCCCCCGCTAAATCCCCAGCCAGCTCACAGGCTTTTGAAATTAGAAGGATTTGGGGGTTTTTGCTTTTATCTGTGTCCTTGCTAACGGAAAACCTTTGGTGACCGAGGTGACGCAGCAGAATCGCGGGGGTTTGGTGGTTTTTTTGGTCTCCTGTTATGCATCTGGCAAAGGAGATCTGACAAATCCTCCTTGCTTTAGACCTTAAAACCTTGTTTCAGAGCTCGGTGGATACCAGCAGGCTGGTTAAAGACGGTTCCTCCGTAGACGCAGCCCTCTGCAGTTTAAGTAATGGTCATTTCTGTAACATTCTGTAATAACCGGTTCCATACCTGAGCGCTGGCTGGGTACTGCGGCAGCTGCGGCACTTTGCAGGCATCTGTGCTTCGGGAGAGAGCTGTGTAATGAAATTAATGTCCCTTTTCATCCCTCCCAGCCTGCGGGAGTCTTTCAGGTGCTCGGCTTCTGCTTTGAATTTTTATTTATTTAATTTTTTTAAAAAAATATATATAGCGTATGGCTTTTTAAGACTCAGCTTGGGCTGGTCGGCGCTTGGGGATTTATTTGATGCGTTTTGAGAAAAAGGCAGCCTGAAACTTCTGCTGCTTGACAGAGTCTTGCTGAGAAGACGACCGTGACACTTGCCGTTGCTGTCCTGGCGCTGGTCACCCATCAGGTTTTTTTCCACTGCCTCCACCCCCGTAATTAATCCTCCGCAAACCGGTGTTTGCAAACTGTAATCAAAATTCGAGCTAGGGACTATTTGGCTAAATGAAAACAGAAACATAAAAAGGGTTGTATGCTGCAGAAATCAGAGCGATGAGCCAGATGGCAAAGAGTAACTGCTGAGGTAATGAATGATCATAGAATCGTAGAATACCAGGTTGGAAGGGACCTGGAGGATCATCTGGTCCAACCTTGCCTTAATGCTTTCCTTAAATCTGAAGTAGGAGCCCTTCACATTTTATTTGGAAGGGATCTGGAGGATCATCTGGTCCAATCTTGCCTTAATGCTTTCCTTAAATCTGAAGTAGGAGCCCTTCACATTGTATAATTAGCACTTCTATAATGCATATGCTTTCATGCGCCGTAAAATGTCTAAAGGAGGCAGGCATTAGAAAGTGAAGTGGTCTAAGAGGAGACCTGGGACTGTAGCCACCGTGGCTCTGTCCCATCTCCATCTCTGACATCATGATGGATAAGGAAAAGCTTCTTTGCTGTGAGGGTGCAGAGCCTGGCCCAGGCTGCCCAGAGAGATTGTGGAGTTTCCGTCTCTGGAGAGGTCCCAAACCCACCTGGATGTGATCCTGGGCGACCTGCTCTGGGTGACCCTGCTGGAGCAGGGAGGTTGGATGAGATGATCTCCAGAAGTCCCTTCCCACCCCTCCCAGTCTGTGATTCTACGAGTGTTGTCACTTCTCTGCAGCTTCAGGCGTATTCTCGTCGCCGCTTAAGAAGCACGTGTTGCTGAGATCCTCCCGCTAGCTGCTTGTTACTCTTTCTCAGGACTCGGAGCTGATCCAGGTTAATCTGGGAGCTTCTTGTCTGCCGAGTAAATTGGCATCACTTGAAGAGCTGCTGCATGCGGCTTGCTGAGAGGTGACTTGCTCCAGCATCTTTATCTCCAGTTGCAGGAGAAAGCCAGGCGTGGAGGGCAGGGCCGCTTGCCACCTCCGTAGAGCACGTGGAGGTCCACAGGGAATGGCGTGTGAAGACCCCAACTTTAAAATATGCAGGCTGCATGGTGGGGACGTGGTGTGCGGAGAGGACCACCAGGTGGTCTCCTCTGGCATCTGGGAGAGAGCTCTGCCACATGGCCATCCCAGGAGGGTGGACGCAGCCGGCATGGTTACGGTGCTGGCGCTGGGAGCGGGGTGCCTGGGTGATGCTGGCTGTGTTTCAGGGTGATGCTGCTCCACCTGATGGTGTCCAGCCACGCCTCGCTGTTCCTTATCAAATCGGAGCTCTTGGAGGCTGACGCTACAGCACATTTGTTGGTTTGGGGTTTTTTATTACTCTGACAAATGTGTTTTGTCGTAAAGAAGTAGGAAAGTTATGGCTGACGCCCTTGGATTCTCGGGAGTTGTTCTAGAAATGCCATGAGGTCCCGGCTTCGTGGCTGTTCTGCCCATTCCCCTGGAGGATCAGGAGTGTCCACGTTGATGGCAGTCTTCTTGAGCTTCCACAGCGCATCGCTTCTCCTTGCGACCGAGGAGGAACTGTGGGCTGCCTTGCTCCTGAATACAGTCCTCAGCTGCGAGGAAGCCTTTACTGTGTCCTCTTGTACGCTTGGATTTCTGCAGACCTTGGCTGAAAGATGGTTCATCTGCTTTTGCAGTGGTGCCCGTTACTGCTAGAGACACAAGCTTCTGCGTGTGAACCCACACGACACTCTTGATTCCACACTTGCTATTCCACGTAGAAGTATTCTACAATTTAACGTTTCCAGTGAGATCTTCCACGATAGAAACTTCAGCTTCCTCCAGTTCTCTAGAAGGAACAGGTCATTTTAATGAGGTTCTTTAACTGATGGGGTTCGTTCCGATCTCCGCGTCGTGAGATACCAGAACAAAAAGGCTGCTGTGATAAATGAATGTTAAATAACTGTGCTACTTTCCATTAGAAGAAGGGAAAAACCTTCTGCTGTGTTTGCTTCAAGGGAATTTTTGACGTGACACATTAATAAACCCACGCCAGAAAATGTGACACTGGTGAGGAGCTCAGCAGAAGCTCAAATAGAGGATTAGTTGCCCTCCACCTCCCCCATTCCTGAGGTATAAGTGATGTGACTGTGGTTTCGTGGTGGGCGAGACATCCCTTCTGTCGGATCTTTTGGTCAAAGGTTTCACATGGGCGTGTGTATTCTATGGAGAGCAGCTTCCACCCTGACAGCAGAACGCTTGGGAACCACCAAGTGAGACTCTCGTGTGGACAGCGGTGACATCTCACTCTGTGAGATGAGTGGGAGGAGAAGCAGAGAAGCTGTTTGCCTTCTTTACTATGTGTCTCGCTCCATCCTCTGGAGAATCTGGCACAAGTGATTGTTGGGTTAGGAGAAAGAAAACATTACTTAACCCGTGTGTCTTGTCAGATAAACCTACTCCTATGTCAACAAAGGCCATTGTGATAGTACACGTTTGCTACACAGGGTAATTATCCTTTATTGTGGGTAATAAGTTATTATAACAATATGTAATCAGGGGGAGTGGCTGCCATGGCAGATGGCAGCTCTTCAATCCAGAAGATCCTGGAGAAACTCGTCTGGGTCAACAGAAGCCTTCTGAAGTTCCGAAGGAAGTGCATCGCCTGGCACCACGGGTGAAATAACCCCTCGCTTTAGTACAAGTGGGCAATTGGCTGGTTCGAGATCTTCAGAACAGATGTCAGAAGAAATTTCCTCACTCAGAAATTGGTACACCACTAGAAGAGGTTATCTTGAGGCCACGGAGTGCTTTGCAGGTTTGCAGGACTTGGCTGGGTGAAGCCACAGCTGACCTCATGATCATATAATCATAGAACCTTGGGATCATCGAGTCCAACCGTTAACCCTACTCTGCAAAATTCATCCCTAAACCATCTCCCCTAACACCGCATCTAAATGCCCTTTAAACACGTCCAGGGATGGGGATTGAACCATAGTCCCGCGCTGAGGGAATTGTTGCATCAGATGGTCTCTCTTAACCAATGTTTCTGCGTTTGTGGCTCTGTAGCACTGCTGGAGGCAGACATCAGGATTTGGTTGGCGGAGGGTTCTTCTCTTTACCACGCACGGTCTGTAGGAAATTGCGGGGGTGCCGTAGAAAAAGTGAGTGGTAGCAGCTTGTGGGCACAGGCCGTAGGCTGCCCTGCTCCGTTTATGTTGCGTGCTTTCGTTTTGAAGTGGTTTGTCCCTTCCGCTTAGGAAACCTTTGCCAGCAGACGGAGCGGAGGCTGGTTCAAGGACAGCAGTTGGCTGGGACAGTGCCGACTCAGCTGCTTTCTTCTGACTTTGAGCACTGAGGAAGGATTACTTTCTCTCCCGGATTAGAGTAGCTGCTCTGCGATGCATCCCTTGGAGGTTTAAACCAAAACTTTTCTCTGCTACTCTGATGCTTGGAGCAAAGGCTGTATGAGGTTGTGGCTTTGGGCAAACCCGAGGGCTTTGTGTAGCCCCCGTCACCCGTCAGAGTCATTATTTAAGCAAAAAAAACCACCCCAAATGACTGGACTGATAAAAAGACCACCCATGACTTTGTCACGAAGTCTTCTGCAGAAGGCGCTCATACGTAACGTTCAATTGCTGTGGTGCTTTGCCAGCCCTCTTCAAAGTTGAAGCCAACTTTTGAGGGTCAATAGCTTCAGCAGGAGCTGTATTCTTCATGACGGAACGATAGGGTGGTGCCGTGTCCTTTCCCAAGCATGCCCGTTTGATTGCACTGAGGACTACTCGGTTTTTCCATTGCTGCAGTAGGGCAGGGCTGGGTTGGAGAAGGTGCCGTTTCTGGAACTAAGAAGCTCTCTAATGATTCAGAAAAACCAGAAAAAGAGCCAAATGCCAGAGCCCACTATAACCTAATGCCTATATTGGGAAGCTCTAAGTCACCTTTGATTTTTTTTTTTCCAGTTATTTTTTTTTTAAATGAGCTTCTACATTTTTGGTTTCGATCTTGATCTCACCCCTTGTTGGACAGATTTGAATAATTCAGTGCAAGTTAAATACCTTGCCCGTGCCCAGTTTGAATGACTCAGGAGAAATCAATGTTGCTGTAAACGCTTTGTGAGCTTCTTTCTTCCTGCAGAATTAGAAGGAAACTTGTAATACTCTTCTCTGCTGCCTGAATTACCGCTTAGCGGTGTTTTGCTCGGGATTAATCAGTTGAAGGAATAGGTGGAAGTGGTTACAGAAGCCTCCTGGATGGTCACCCCGAGTTTTGAACCATGTTGGATGTTAAGCTGCATTGCCACCGCCACTTGGTCTCCATTAATAGGTCTATGCAGGCAAGATTGCTGCGTTCAATATAATTTGATAGAGGTATTTGTTTTTTCTGCTTCTTTATTCATTAGGGCTACTACTCTGTAGCTGTTTTCTTACTGGCAGCCTCGTGTTTTCTGTGGCTTGATCTCATACGTTTGGGCATTTGGGGGTTATTTTCAGCTGCCTAATCTATTTTAAACTCTCTTTTTAAAATTAAAAAATTAAAAAAAAAATTAAAATCCAACAAATAATGAGTTAGAACAGACTGATCCTTTTGAGCCATTTGTCTAATTAACCTTCGCCTCCCAGGAATCAGCTCTGGTTCTGTTCAGTCGAGTGCGATGTAGCCCAGCCCTTAAGAACGAGCATTTCTTCTGAGGACCTTGGAAACCTTCCACGACTCTTACTTTTCTAGCTTTCTGGCACTGCAACGGTTTGAAGAGAGGAGCTGGAGGAGGATAGGAAAGAATAATGAGAGGGCAGCAAAAGCAAAGGCCATAGGATGGCCTGTAACTTGGCCAAGTGTTTCTAAAACGTGCAGTTGGCTCAGGGCTTGTATCTTCACCCCAAATTGAGATGGGTTGGCAAATCTCTGTGAACATAATAACGAATGAGAGTATTTATGTGCGCGCTGCGTGTGCCCCAAAGAATGCCCCTTCTGCAGCTTCCTCTGGTTTAAAGGTTTGAGGGAATCTTCAGAAAGGGAGACTTTGCTTCAGTGGAAATAAGTAGATGATCTAAGAGGTCTTTTCCAGCCTTAAATATTCTATGATTCTATGATGTCCAGTCTCCTTCTCCCTTACCTGAAAAGGGAAAGAATTAGGCATGAGATGTTATCCTCTGTTGGAGGAGGAGGTAAAGAAGACGCTTCCCTGCTAATTTTAATCTTCTCTGTGATAGAACTCCCCCAGAATTTGCAGAAGTGTCCTGTTGAGCCCCACAACTCAGGAGACACCTTTTCTGGGGAGATGGACAAGAAAAGAAGGAGGTTTCCTTAGAGTCACAGAGAGTCTGGGAGTTTTGAGCAGCTCCCCTCTTAATTTCACTGTGCGGGACCTGCTTTGCTTACAGACGTAGGAGATAACCTGTCCGCACTGCAGCCTGGACTTCATCCCTGTGCAAAGATCTCAGAATGGGTGTTCCCAAGGAGGAGGTCAGGAAGGCTTCCAGGCCTCATTATAGGTGGGCATTCATCTGTTTGCTGCTGCTGGTTGCACTTTGGGTCATATCGGGAGCACATCTTGCTCCCTTCCAGAGCGCTAGGAAGAAATTTGCTGTTCTTGCCGCCCCTCTTTATGTTTTTGTGCTCGCCCGTGGGGAATACACAACGCCCAGGGTTTATGAAGCACCGTTCCGTTCCTGCAATGATCCAGCTGTGCTGAAACCACAGCGGCCGTTCAACATAAACCAGCCCCTTGATGCAAAGTTCTGCAAAACGATGGCTCTGCTGCAGGTGACAAATGACAAACGCTCCGATCGCTCGTGTAACGTGGTAGAACCCACAGATGCAGCCATCAGGGGAACAGTGTTTGTTCACCCTGTGCTACGCCACGAGTTCACTTGATGGATTGAAGCTTCTCTGCTCTTTCCGTTTACTCCTAGTTGCTTTCCCAGCTGCAATACCTTGATCTGCTTTTTTGGTTTCAAACCGTCCTGCAGGCAGATCAATGATGAGTAGACATCGAAGAACTGCTGCTTGCAGCTGAGCTGAGAAACGGCAAAAAAATAACCCTAAGAAATTTACATAGATAGTTATAGATAATTCTATAAACATGTATTTAATATATAAAAATTTATAACTATTATTTCATATATAAAAATTTATAACAACTATTTCATATAAAAATATATATAATGTATTTATATGAATACATGCTGTAATATATAAAGTAAATATGTATATATATATATTTTAAAAGGAAATGCAGCTCCCTGCTTTCATCCTAATTTCTCCTCACTGCAGATATTTTTTTCCTGCGACTCTCCCAAATCATTTTGCCGTGTCATTAGCTGGCAGCTAGTCCCGAAGCAATATGGCATGATATTCCCATCCAAACCCATCAGCTTAGTTCATAAGCTCTCTGGTGGCTTCCAGCAGCTGTTAGGATGTGGCAACGGATGCGATTTTTTTTTTTTTTCCCCATCCATTTAAGGAGTGACTGAGAAGGCGCAGATGCTTTCAGTGGAAAAGGAGAAACCAGTTTTATTTCCTCGTCAGACTTTGTACGGGTAGTTGGAGGAAGTTTATGAGGCTGAAAGTCGTTAAGTGTGCTCTTTCCGTCTCTTGCTCTTTCCCTCTCTTGCTCTTTCTTTCTTTCCTTCTTTC